>KZ820021.1:0-27407 GCA_003144235.1 Violaceomyces palustris | reverse complement strand
GGGGGGGGTGTAAAAAAAAAAAAAAGGTAAAAAAAAGGAGAAAAAGAGAGGTTTGCTCGCTATGCGGCGAGGTGGGGAAGGAAGTGGGGATACGGTGGCCTAGCTTCGATTTCAATTTCAAGGAGTGGGTGCCTGGCGTTTGAGGGTGAAGCGAACGAGGTAGAGGGTGGGATGGAGCGGTAATTACAATGAAACTGAAAAAAAAAAAGGTCTTTTTTTCCCTTTCTCTTCTTTTCTTTTTGGATCTCTTTCTTGTTCTACTTTTCATTGTTTCATCTGTGCTATTTTTTCATCTTCGCTTGATATGATTCTTCCTTCGCTTTTGTCAGAAGCTGTTGGACCTGCCGGGCCTTCGAGATCGGCCAGGGTTGTCGAGACGGTCGGTCCTCTTCTCACCCTCGTTGCCGAACCTAAACCCAAGTGCTGCAAGCGGCGCTGTGCATTGTGCGACGACTGTATGCGAGATAGACCCTTTCAAACTCCCAGAGTCTATGTTCAAGGGAGAGTAGAAGGAAACTCCCGGTCCTGTCACGGAGGACGTCGCCGTTGGGTTCGTCAGGCTTGTTCCACCGCCGCCACCTTCCTCCATCTTCCTCGTCGTCGTGGAGTAGAAGCTTTCATCCTTGGATGACCTAGGTTTTCGATTCCCATCGGCCGTCAAGATTCTGGAAACCCTCTTCCTTCTCCTCCTCCTCCTTCCCTCCCTCGTCCCTTCTCCCACCTCTTGCCACCTCTCTCCCAAGCCATCGTATGTCCCGTCGTTGGACCGGATCCACTCCTCCTCTTCCATTTCCTGTACCATCGAGGGGCTCCTCCACATGGCCCTTTCCTCCTCCTCGTCGTAGACGTATCCGGCCCAGCAGGGTCCCAGTTTCTTGTCGTTCCTGCACTTCGACCTTGGAGGCCTGGGCGGTTTGAAAGGCGAAGCCTGGACGTCATCATGCTCGAAAGAGGAATCGGATCCGAGCCTCGAATCGAAAGTGGAGACGCTCACGGCCATCGCTGGGATCGAGTTCCTGACGTTCTGACGTCCCAAGCCCCTCGAACCTTTTTGGCTTGCTAGAGGCAAATTTTGCCATCTGCTGACGTCCGTAGCCGAAGAGAGGGGCAACGGCTCCCCATCGGCGCGTGGATTCCCACTTTCGTCGACAGGCTGTTCTTTTACTTTGGCGAGGGTTGGGTGAAGGATCTGGTCGGATTCCAAAGGGCTAGGTTCCGTATCGTTGATTCTGACCGAAGGTATCTGATCGTGAAGTGTCGGACCTCCACCTTCTTCGGCTTCTTTCCTCCCCATGGAAGCGTCATGGTAAGAGGGCTCGCCGATGCAAGTATCCCCTACGCACGCTGTATCCTTGTCGACATCAAGGGCACCTCTTTGAGAAGGCATCGCATCTGAAGTGTTGCTCAGCACCTTTTCTCGACCGGTCCTCAACTTGTCATTGGAATCGCACATAAGACTGACAACCAAGCCCAACGAGCTGTGGAGCCCTTCTGCTTGAGGGTGACCCTGCTGTTGACCTTGATTCGACTCAGACAGGTATGGACAGCCGCTGTCTCCGCCTATCGACGTGTCTTGTAATATCCATTCTGAAGTCGTCAAGCTGGCATCGGTCCTGACCTTGCCACACAGGTGAGATGTTGAACAAGGTGGAGGATGAACGAAAGAGCAAGCATGAGCCGAAATTTTAAGACAAACGACGGTTGAATCGATGGAGGGTGATGGCGAAGACGTTTTCTTATCTCTTCTTGCTCCTCCCTCATGCCGAGGTGTCTCTGCTGGATTCTCCTGAGGCTGGAGCGCCATCGGTCTCCTGTCCAGGTCACGGTCTCTCCAACACTGGAGAGATGCATTGAGGCTTGGTATGGAACTATAGCTCGACCTCGTCGATCTGAAGGGGTCCTGATGATCGATGCTCATGGTAATTGTATCATCGTTTGTTATAGAGTGACGACAAGGCGTGATCGAGCTTGATTCTCCGTGGCGTGTCCCGCCGACAGCGATGTCCTTCGAGTTTGAAGCAGCTGTGAGCACTGGTTTCGAACCGAGCCTGGATTCGATCGCCCTCGCTGTGGTGACATATGTCCTCTCGATTCTTGATTTGAATCCATGTTGTGGTCCTTCCAAGTGATCGCCATGGGCACCTGAACTCTTTTCACCCCTCTGCCTCCATCTCCTCACAAAGAGGGACAGGCAGAGAGCAAGAGCGATCATAGCAAAAGTGAGACCGAAAGCGACGACTGCTGCAGTCAAGGCATTTCCCGAGGAAGGGGAAGACGCAGGCAGTTTGTGCTGGTCCTCATGGCCTTGCCGAGGTCGGGCTTTTGGCGTCTGAATGACCGTCTCTTGCTCATGCACGTTATCGTTGAATTGTGGAACGCCGTAGTCCTTACTATGCGGGTCATGGTCCCCTCTTCCGCTGCAAGGACCGGTACCTGGTTGAAAGTAGGTGTAGTAAAGGATGCTGAGGCGGGTCTGATCCTTGGGAATATGCTTGATGACCACAGTATGGTTTCCGCAGCCGATGTCATCGAGGGTCAGACCTGGAAGTGCATTCAAGGCTCTTTGCTCGACTTGTGGCTCGGAAAAGGTGATAGGCGGGCCACCATCTATCGAAGCAGTTCCTCTCCCGATGCCTCGTTGGAAGAAGGGAGCGAGCCATAAAGCGAAGTACGGACCTTTTTTTTAAAGAAAAAAAATAAAAAGGAAAGAATCCGCCATTCGGCCAAAATTAAAGACAGGGAGGTGAGGATGGGCATCAGTAGCCGGACCCACACGTTGAATGCATGGAATGCCGAGCCCCGAATACCAGGGAGGAGATCATAGGTAACCGCCCGGTCTCTGCTGGCCACTCACCCGGGAACGTGATGGTGACGTTGGCGTCTGCAGAGCTCGTCAATGCAACCGAGTACTTTCTATCAGGCGACCAGGCTACGAGCCAACCAGTCTTGGGATCTTGATTTTCGGAGGGTAGCGATGAGTAGACAAGGCTCTTGTCGTCTCGATTCAACGTCACAAAGATAGGAGGTTTGGTTTCGTCGGCCCGACCTTGAGTCATCGTATCTTTTCCCTGAAGAGAGGAGCTTGCAGGAGGCCAAGCCAGTCGTTGAGAGCGTTCCTCGTGGCAACCAGGCTAAGAAGCAGCTCAGTCAAGCGATAAAGCTTGTTTCTGAGGCTCACCGTAGCAACATGGGTGAGCTGGAGGAAAGTGGAAGTGGCAAAAATGAGGCAGAAGACGAGGGGTTGTGGTGATGGAAGGAGAGAAGGACAGGAGGAGGGGAAAGGGCGAGGGGCGAGGGGGCGTGGTCGTGGTCAAATTCGTAAGAAGAGCAAGAGATGTGAGCGAATCACTGTACCGTTGAGCGAGTCGGAAGCAATGTGTCTCTTCAAAAAGACAAGCTGCTACCTGATGGAGGATGAACAAGGTCAGAACCCAGTGCTTTCTCTGAATGCCCCTCGCCCCCCCCCCCCCCCCCCCCCCCCCCACTCCCGATGGACAGAGTTCGATTGACTGTTGTTCCGTGGGAAAGAAAAGGGGACTGGTGTAGTTGTGGGTGTGTGTGTGTTTGATGTGCGTGTAGCTTGCAAGATTCCGCTTATTAGAGAATATAAACATGTTGGCGACGATGGTCGTCCCGAGCCCCGAGCACGAGAGCACGAATCTCCCCTCCCTCCTCCTCCCCCCCCCAAGGCCCAACAACCCAGCAGCCTCCCCACCGGGCCAATTTGAATCAAACTTGACGAAGGCTTGACGAAGGGGGTTTAGAAAGAAGGCGCCTCTTTGTTCCTTCCACTTTTTCTGTCTTTGATCGTTCCTTGCTGCTGATACTCGCGCCGAGCGGATGAGGTGACGAGGGAAGGGGAGCAAGGAAAAATGCTCCGTAAGTGAATCGGATCGATTTGAAAGAGTCTGCTTACATGGTACCTCATCTGCAGTCAACCAGCCCTACGCTTTCCCTGCCACGGCGCTCTCTCTCTCTCTCTCTCTCTCTCTCTCTCTCTCTCTCTATTGCTTCGCCTCGTAGGTGCCTGATCAGGATCAGCAAAGTTGGTTGCTTTGAGCTTATGGGAGGTGGCTGACGTGGATGAAGTTTGGTATTGGTGGAACGCTTCGAGGGCTTTGAATGGTCGCATCTTGATGAAATGGCCAGGGTAAAAAAAAACGAAAAAAAAAAAAAATGCAAAAGAAAAAGAAAAAAAAGGATAGGAAGGAAGGAAGAAGAAGAAGAAGAAGAGATGAAAGTGAACCGCCTTGTCCCAAGCCACAAGAGGAATGAGGGTAGGAGGAAGAACGGAGGTTTGCTTTCTCTTTCCGATATAGTTACGAAATGGAGATCGGATGTTGGAGGGTTGAGCTGAGGAGGAGGGTTTGCTTGCCATGGCTAGGATCCGTCTTGAATAAACACCGATTCAGGTTGCTTCTTCTTCTCATTCCATGCGATTCCCCACCTCCCACCTTCCTTCCCTTTCTCTTGCCATTTGTCCATTCCCCCCTTTCCGTTCCCCACCCTCTATTTTTTCGCGTTCAGGTCTCTCCTCGAAGGAAATGAGGATGAATGTGGAAGGCAAGCCTCCATGCGATGGACCCACCCCTACACCTTCCTACCTATCTCATTGATCAAGTTGTCGTCTATCCATGCATCCAACCAGCCCCCATGACCTTGGAACTGTACCGGATCGAATCGTTAGTCATTGCAAGCCATGTACCAAGACACAGGGAAGAAAGGATAAGTAGAAGGAGGAGGAGGAGAAGAAGTAGAAGAAGGATACGATCGTGCCTGGATCAAGGGGGGGTCGAATCTCGCGATCCTCCCTTTTGACCGCACCTTCGTCTCAGGAACTTGGATCCCATCTCGCTGCCTTCCGAAGGAGTCACATTGCGATCATGAACTTTCCGTCTTTTCACTTTTCTGGTTCCTGATCGGGGGTGGTTTCGAATCCATGGGTCGCAGGGGTCCAAGAGGGTGACAAGAGCCGAACTGGCTTTTCCTTTTTTTCCACCTCGTCGTCGTCGTCGTCGATGGTTGTTAGAGATTGTGATTGTGACTGAAGCAAAGAGCAGATGAGGTCCACGTCCCTTGGCCCTTGGGGGCGATCGCCTTCCATTAGGGTCTTGACAGTGGCAAGGAGCGAAATGGACGGTCGGGCCATGGAAAAGGTGGGACTCAGAGAGAGACCAAGCCTGGCTAAATCAATACCTATATTCTTTTGATGTGATTCGTGTGGAGAGCTTCACCAACCCATTGGACCTCGGTGGGCTCAAAGTGGAGGGTAGCCTGCTTAGTCATCCTTCGGGTTTTTCTTGAAAAAAGGTGACTCTCTAAAATTTGAATAGATTCAAGCTTATTTTCTGAGGGAACTTGATTTCTTCTTTTTCGCTTTCGCCCTCTTTTTTTTTTTCCCTTTTCCCTTTTTTTTTTTGGTGGTTGAAGCTGACCATTTCTTCTTTCTTGAGACAAGGTGGTGGGTGACATGTGAAGAAGAAGAAAGAAGAAACCCTTCTTCCCTACCATTTGCCATATCACGAAACTCACCATCACCTTGAAGCGACCCCCAAACGGCTAACGCACCTTTTTCCTTGACTAGCCAGAGACCATCTCCTCGGGAGAGCGAGACACTCCAAAGTGCTAAGCCATACCATCAGGCGCGCCTTCAGAACAAACGAAGATCTAGTTGGGGGAGGGAAGAGAAGAGTCCCCTTAAGAGAGAGAGAGAGAGAGACCCACTCATACATACGCACGTCAAGGGAGAGAGAGAGGATCTGATCACACCAGCCCAAGTCATCAGCCAATCCGACGCCGCTCGCCAAGATGAGGCAAAAGAGGGCCAAAGCCTACCGCAAGCTCATGCACCAATACCATCTCCACTTTGGCTTCAGAGAACCTTACCAGATGCTCAGTGAGTGGCAAACCGAGACGAACAGAAGGAAAGCGAGGGGATCGGGTGAAAGCGGAAGCTCGAAAGGATGGGGGACGGGAAGAGGGACTCGAAGACTGATTTTGACAGCGACCCTCTGTGAAAAAAAAAACAAAACCAAAATAAAACTATGACCCCCCCCCCCCCCTCTCAAAGTCGACGACACCTTTTCCCAAACGCTGAGCAGGCTCAAGGTCGAGGACCCTCCCACCAGGTTCCAAAACCTCCTCCAGGGCAAGGTCAAGCCGATGATCACCCAATGCTGCATGGTCTCTCTCTACAACTTGGGCAAGGAGCACCAATCCACGGTAGACATGGCCAAGGCTTGGGAGAGGAGGAGGTGTAACCATCGAGAGGCGATCGATCCTCAGGATTGCCTAAAGTCGGTCATCGGCGAGTCCAACAAGCACCGCTACGTTCTAGCCACCGACTCTCAGCCTCTTCGTTCCTGGCTTCGTTCCAACGTACGGGCGCTCCCCTTGGTCCACTTCACCCAGGCGGTCATGGTTCTCGAGCCGATGACCGACCTCACCAGGCAGAGGGTGGAAGAGCTGGAGGAGAGGAAGCTCTCGGTCCCCACCGATGAGGCTAGCATATTGCCTTCCTCCGATGGCATCAAGGTCGACATCGTAGGCGCAGGCGGCGAGGCGGTTTCGCAGGATGCCCCTAGGAAGAGGAAAGGACCAAAGGGGCCCAACCCTCTGAGTGTTAAGAAGCCGAAGAAGGAAAAGGAGAATCGGAACGGTGCTGATCCAAAGGCTGGAGAGCAGGGCGGTCCAAAGCGGAATCCGAGATCGGATGGCAAGGCTTCCAGCGGCGATGGCAAGCTCTCCAAGTCGGTGGGGGAGAAGAGGAAGAGGGGAGGCGAAGGGAAGGGGGAGGATGACGATGACGACGATGACGACGACAGAGGGCAGGAGGGCGATGGCAAGAGGGGCTCGGAGGACACGGGTGGAGGGTCCAAGAAGGGTAGGAGAAGAAGGAAGAGGGGCAAGGGTCATCCCCATTCCAGCAGCCAACCGTCCGGGGAGGATGGCGCGGAAAGCAAACACGACGGGTCCAAGGACGACGAGTAAGTCGATGAGGGATCTCTGTTAACCATCCGGCAACTCGCCATGCATCCATCTCGACGGTGTGCTGAGCAGAGGGGGAAGGCGAAAGGGGAAGGGAAACCATATCGGCCCCGGCCACAGTCTCTCCACCTGTATCATAGAAGAAACTGAAGGACGCCGACTCTCCAACGCTAGAAACCAACCCCCATTCAATTCAAATCCCGAACCTCTTCCTCCAAAGCCAGCTTGACTGACGAGCGGTCTCTTTCTACCAAATCTACGTGCCACGCATCGAATACATGCCCCACTTCTATGATGCTCGCAAAAGAACAAGATGCTCCACTCCCTATTTCATTCGTCTCGTACCGTTGTGTGGAAGGGGGGAAAAGAGAGAAGGAGGGGTTTCCAAAACCACCCTATCGATCCTCATGCGCCACGTTCTCCCCCGAATCCTTCATCCTCATCATCGCCTCCTCTGACAGGGAGGTAACCACCTCCCCTCTCGACGTCGACGCGCTCACCGAACCTCTCTTGGACGTCCGATAGGCTGACCCCCTTCATCTCGGGCAACCTCGAGTAGGTGAACCACCAACTGAGCAAAGCCACTCCAGCGTAGAGCCAGAAGCTACCCGAGGGGGTGATGAGCTTGACCAGATCGAGGTAGGTGGCCGAGATGACCAGGTTGGCCGACCAGTTGGTGGCCGTCGCCAGGCCTCCTCCCAGGCCCCTGACGGGTCCCGCAAAGACCTCGGACTGGACCAGCCATGGCACGATCCCGATCCCTAGAGCGTAGTTGAGCGTGAAGAGGATCATGGACGCCAGCGAGACGTAGGCCCAAGCCGAGACTGGTCCGTCCACTCCGGTGGCGCCAACCTTGGTGTTGGGGGGACTTCCGTCGTCGGTGACCGAACCCGTGTCGATCATCTTGAACGAGAAGCCCAGGAGCACCAGCGACAGGGCCATGGCCGCCGTGGTCCATAGGAGAAGCTTTCTCCTCCCCCAAGAGTCGATGTACCTCATCGCGATCGCCGTACCCACGCAGTTGGCCACCGCGATCCCTATGGCTGCCGCGTTAGGGTTCGAGGTGAAGCCCGCCATGAGAAGCAGTCGGCTGCTAAAGTACATGAGCTGGTTAAAAAAATTAAAAAAAAAAAAAGTTGAAAAGTTGCGCGAATTCCGTCAGCCAAAAACAAGAGAGAGAGAAAAAGGAAAAAGAAAGAGATCGCCCACCGAAAGGATCGAGAGGGGATTTCCCAATCGAAACTCAAAACTCACAGAGTTGAAACCGACCATCTGACCGATCGACCAGGATTCGCGAACCGTTCGAAGGGCCAAAGATCCAATGTGGAACGTGTCAATATGGGCATTTCGTTGAGCAGGAGCCATCAATAAGGGGAGTGCTCATGTAGGGGAACGGAAAGAAAAAAGAAGGAGGGCGAACAGAGACGGGAGAAGAGAAGGGAAAAGGAAGCCCTCACCTGTTGGAAGAATTGAAGACCGCAAGCCAGGATCAGGGCCTTCCTGTTGCCCCTCTCGGTGAGGAGCGCTTTCAGCTTTCCCTTGGCCTCGATCCCCTTGCTCGCGGCGGCATTCAGGATCAGCGATCCTGGCCCACCACCGGAGGTCGTTTCGTTGTCTTCCTCTTCCCCTTCCGCCAACCTTCGCGGAGGCCTCCTGGCTCGGTTTATCGAGGACGGTGGAGAAGTTTGCATGCTGACCTGGATCTTGTCGATCTGAGCGCTGATCTGCGATGGAGATGCGTTCGGGTAGATCCTCTCCAGCACGCTCCTCGCGCTCACCACCTTCCCCTGGCCAACCAGCCATCTTGGCGACTCGTCGAGGTAGAGGAGTCCCACCAGTTGCACCACGGCCGGGAGCCCCCCGGCGAGGCACATCCACCTCCACCCTTTGGGGAGGTTGTAGAAGGCGGCGTCGACGACGTAAGCCACCACCTGGCCTCCCGTCACGAGGAGGTTGTTGATCCCAACGATCCTCCCCCTGACAGAGGTGGGGGCCACCTCGGCCAGGTAGGTGGGGACCACCATGCTGGCCATCCCGACGCCGACGCCGACCAGGACCCTACCCAGGACCAGCTCTCGAACTACCTGGGAAGCCGCCTGCTCCAGCGATCCCAGAAGGAAGAGGATCGCAGCTCCGACCATGACCTTCTTCCTCCCCAGCCAATCCGAGACCCTCCCTGCGATCACGCTCCCCACGATGGCTCCCACTGTCGTGGCCGAAACGACCAACTCCTGCTCACCGGAAGAAAGGGTATGACCCAGATCCTGATGGATGGCGACCAGCATCCCGGATGCCATCCCCGTATCCCAACCGAATTGGAGACCTCCGAGACATGCCAGGAAGGTGAGCTTGCCGAGGTAAGGCGTGTAGCCGGAGTTGTCCTCTCCCAGAAGGTCCTCGTCGACGTTGTCCAAAGCCTCGTCAGCATCCGTCAGGGTCGTCGTACCACCGTAGAGACCGTTGAGGGAAGTGGATCGCGTGTGGTGGTTTTGATGGTTGATCGAGTTCCTTCTCGACCTGCTTTCGGTCTCGGAAGGCGATGGCGCCACGAACGAGTGCATCTCGTATTGCGTCGATGACGATGACCCTCCTTCCCCCTCCTCCACCGAGTTTGAGACTTGATCCACAAGGTTGCCGGACTCGGAAGGGGAGGTCAGAAGAGAAGAGGAGCCCAAAGTGCCTAGCTCTATCGATTCCGAGGTGTCAACGCCTTGATGAGAAGCGGTTCGACTCCCTCGACCTCCTCGACCTTGGTCCGAATCGGATAGTATTAGTGTTGAGCGTGACACTTTTGCGACCGAAGATTCGGGTTGAACGGAAGGGTAGGCTAGAATGATTCAACTACAAAAGTGGTGTTCGAGGCTGGTGCGATCTCTTGTTTCAGGGTCCTCAAGCGGAAGCGAGGAAAGTAGGGCGATGGAAAGCAGGATATCTCAAGTCGGGAGGGTCAAAGTCGGTAGTGTTGCGGATCCAGAGAGAAGGATGGAGTACGGGGAAGAAGAGGTCTTACGAACCGAACCAAGGGCTCTCAAAAACCCTCATTTTCCTCCACGCAGTGCGCTTTGACCACCACATCACAGGAAAGGTGACACACGCAAATCCAACTCACAATCCCTGCAAACCAAGGCAAACCCCACTCCCCCCAGCAACAAAGGAAGCATGATGAAGCCATTCACAGGCACGCTTTCTGAACAACGTGTGCAGAGTCTGCAAAGCAACGACGAGAGGGAAATTCCGTCAACTGATGCGAACGAAGACGTCTTGGGGACGAATGATTACGAGACACAAAGTAGGGAAGAAAGAAGAAACAAACAGGTAGACCATGATCGTCAAAAGCGGAGGGAAAAAAGTGTCAAGAGTCCCTCCTCTCACCTCCGGGCCCTACCACCTGCCTTCTTCTTGCCTCTGGCCTTGTTCGCATCTCGACCGGCCGTAGCAGAGCCCATGGTCTTGCTCTTCTTGCTGCTGGGCGCGTCGTCCGAGTCAAAGTCGTACTCTGTCTCTCCCACCTGTATCGGCTCCAGATCTGAATCCTCCTCCCCTTCCTCGTCATCCTCATCGTCATCCAGATCCTCCTCCTCCTCACCTTCCGAGAAGAGTTCCTCATCCAGCCCGGATCCTTCCCCATCCACTCTGTCGGCTTGAGCACCCGGCCCGAACCTATCCTCGTATTCGAACTCGTCCTCCTCCTCCTCCCCCTCCTCCTCGTCTTCCTCGTGCTCGTCCCCACCATCCTCCTCGTCCTCCGCGACGGAAGCCGACCCCTTCTTCGTCTTCTTTCTAGCTTCCTTCTCGGCCTTCTTCCTCTCCACGTTGGCCTCCTGCTCGGCCCTCCTCTCGGCGGCCAGCTTTTTCTTCTCCGCAAACTCTTTGTTTTGAGCCGCTGCCTGAGCCGCCGTTTTCCGAACTGTCCGGGGAAGAGGATCGAAGCGAGGAATGGTCAAGCTTATTAGCATTATACTATCGCCAAGTGGGGAAAAGAAGGTTTTTACAACCCCCCCCCCGCATTTTCCAATGGGAAGCGCGAGCGTACTCACCGTAATCATGGTAGAGGACTTCTCCTCCGTTCATGCCCTCCTCGACTTTGACCAGCCTGAGCTCCATCCTAGGCCCGATCTCCCTCAGCCTGACGGCCCTCTGCGCGTTGGCGTCGTTTCCCCTGCCGACGTAGTCCTGGGGTAACTCGACGGCGTTCTTCGGGTCGGCCATGTCCTCAGCCTCGGACTCGGCCTCAGAAGCTTCCGTGTCGGTGGCTCCGTCCAGGCCCGCCGACCTTCCCAGGACGTACTCTGCAATGTCCCCTGCGTCGCCGAGGTTGACCAACGACTTGCCCTTCCTCCTGGCAGGCGCACCCGGGATGCTGGTCCCTTTGCCTGTCACCGACCCCGAAGAGGCAGCCGACGCCCTGGTTGTACCTTCGATCACCCTCCTCACCGCCCTCGAGACGCCGACCGGCCGGACCGAGATGAGGTAGTGCCTCCAGTCGATCGTCTTCGTCGCCGAGTTGTAGTTGAGAAGCACAATCCTACGAGCCTGTGACAACCGCATCGTCTGGACCTGGATCGGAGGGAAGAGGTTCTGGAACGTCGCCACCAGCAGCTTGATGTGCTTTTCCTCCCCACCAAAGTTGTTGAGAACGAGCTGTGTTTCGGATGCGGTTCGAATGGGGAATCCCACAAGGGAAGAAGAGGATTTTGGGGAGAGCCCAGGTTTAGTCCTCATCCGCAAACCCGTATGAAAAGGCTAGGGTCTCGAAAAGGATGACTCTTTTCCATGATTGGTGAAAAGGCAGAAAGAAGAGAGGTGTTCCCTCAGACTCACCAGTGGGGGTGTGGTGAACTCGTTGCCCGGCGCTCTTGGCCTCCTGGCAGCAGCCAGAATGTCTCTGGTTAGGGCGTACTTGTTGACCCGGAAGGTCACCGTGGGACCCCTAGGGCACCTCGCTATTCTCAAGTTGGTACCTGCTTCTGTTTGACCGAAAATCATCATGTGGGTGACCCCGAGTGGACCAGCCATGGTTAAGAAGTCTTTCATCTTGTTGGATTTCCTCTCCTGATGTTTTGCGGATAAAAGGTGGGGGGGGGGGGGGGGGGGGGGGGGGGGGGGGGGGGGGGGGGGGGGGGGGGGGGGGGGGGGGGGCGGGGGGGAAAGGAGGTATGGATTGATCAGACTTCGAATTGACCCGTCGGTGAGGGAAGAGAAGACATCTTTTTTTTTTTTTTCTGGCATCCCTGGCCCGTCCGAATGCGACTTGCTCACCTTGAGTCTGGTTGCCGTGTTTGGCTCCATGACCTTTCTCGTGTCCTGTACCAAGGCAGAGACCGACCTGGGCGTCTTGCCGGTCTTGATGACGAACGTCTTTGGAGCATTGGTCGCAGTGTCTTCAGAGTTGTTGGGCTGGGGAGGTAGGGCACAAGTTGTGGTCAGGGAGAGAAAGAGAGAGGTAGGGTAGGAAGGGAGCGGGTTCAGTGAAGTGTGGATTGACTTTAGTTGGGCGCTTGGTTTGGTATGGCCAGATCTTCACTCACGCCTTTGAGATGAGTGCGGGTCTTTCTTCTCTGTCGTGGGTGGGAGGAAGGAAGGGCGGAAGGATTGATGGTGGTCAGCGAGGCTGAAAGTGGCACCACCAGTCTCGGCAAGGATCTGCCCCGTTGCGGTTGGTTGCTCTTGGACCTTCCTGCGAGAGGCGTTTGAACTCACCCTCTTCGCCATCTTGAATGAATGCGTATAGGTTTGGTAGAGTTCCTGTTGCCCTGAGTGGGGAGAGAGTGTCGATGATGGATGGTGAGCAACCTGTTTGCATGTCCTCTGGCTGTGAATGCCTTCTTCTTCCTTCTCTTCTCCTCTCCTCACTTTATCTTGATTTCCCTTTCTTTTTTCCTTTCTCTCTTTTTATTTTTTATTTTTTTGTGGAGTTGGCAGGTGGGAAGGAAGAAAAAAGGGCAACAATTTCAAAAGGGGGAAAAAAAAAAAAAAAAACTTCTTCTTCCTACTTATACAGTGATCGGAAACAAGATCCGATTCGCGGGATGGATCGGGGAGTCTGCACCAGATCGGGTAAGGATGGTTAGGACGCGGCGTTCAGAGCTCCCCTCAGAGGAGGGGTAACGCTTCCCTCGCTTCTCCCTTGTTCCTCTACTCATTGATGTACGGATGAGTGGATGTATTCTCATTTCAAGGTACCTCGATGAGATGCGTGGACCTGAGCATTCTACTTCTGGATGGAGGATACCCATGTTGGTGCTGACTTGTTGCGAATGCACTGGTTGGTAGGAAGGCTGGTCCCCTTTCCCTTGAGTGAAGTGTCACGTGACGTGATGCCACCGACAGCCTTGGAAGAAGGGTTTTTTTTTTCATTTCCTTTTTTTCTTTTTTCCCCCTCCCTGTCTCCCTTCTTGTGGTGTAGGGAAGCGGCAGTTGACCTTTTCTCTACCTCTCCTTCACATCTCTATCCCTTTCTCTCCCAACGTGACCCCCCTGTTCCTGATACGTCACGGTCTCTCAAGTCTCCCCCCCTTGAGAAAACATCCGCTCCTCCCTGGAACCCGATTCTCTCCAACCCATCCCCACTCTGGAGCGGGTAAGGATCGTGGCGCCGCAGCATAGCAACACCCTATTCCCAGTTCTCGCCATGTCAGCCCCACCATCGGCGGGCCTCCAGGCCTTCACCGAGTCTGCGCTGAAGAACGCGCCGTCCAAGAAGAAGTCGTCTTCCTTCTCCTCTTCCTCCTCCTCCAAGAAGCCCCTCAGAAAAGTGCCGGCGCCGAAGCATCGAAAGAAGGCCAAGGGGGCCGCGATCGAGTTCGACGACGCTGCCAGGGCCGAGTTCCTGACGGGTTTCAGGAAGAGGAAGCAGGCCAGGAAGGAAGCCGGGAGGGAATTCTTGAAGCAGAAGATGAAGGAGGAGCACCTCAAGAGTCGAGCCGAGGTCAGTGTCCTCTTCACCCATCCGTTTTTGTCTTTGTTTTTGGTTTTGGAAAAAAGGGGAAAAAGATCCTGACTTTCCCCTTGCTTTTTCTCTCCCCTTCTTCTTCCTCCTCCTCTTCCCTCACAAAACCTCAAGGCTCGAGAGGCTCGGAAGGAAAAGGCTGCAGAGAACGTGGCTGCAGAGAAGGCGCATTACGGGATTCAAGAGGAGAGCGACGACGAAGATGACGAGGTTGATGATGAAGATCAGGGCCCGATCCAAGAGGAGGAGTACGATTCCGACGCGCATCACACGAGGGTTGTGGTTGAAGAGTTCAACCCCGAGGAGGAGGAGGAGAAGGCCGAGCTCGAGAGGCTCCAAAAGGCCTCCCAGGCCAGCACAAAACCTACCCAAGCTCCGCCCAAACTTTCTGCAACGGAGGTTCTACCACCTTCGTCAGCCCGAGCGAAAAAGGCAAATGCGAGTATGTTCCTTCTCTTTCGACCTCCCCCTCTTCGTTTTCCTTGGCCTCTTCATTCCCCTTCGCCCTTTCCCGAAGCGTTTCTCCGCCGATCGTAGATACTAATACCACATGCTCTACCTGTTCCATCCTTCTCCCACCTCCTTACCTTTCGCACTCTGTTCTCTCTCCTACCCGTACATCCCCACTGGTGACCCTGTAGAAGAGCAAGCCGACGAGGACGCGTCAAAAGATGAGCAGGACAAGAACCAAGTCAAAAGGCGGAAAATCCACGTCTCGGGACTCAACCAGAACTTCACGAAAGAGGACCTGAGGGAGAGGTTCTCCACCTTCGGGACCATTCACGAGGTTCATGGCTGGCCGGAAGCCAAGGATGCCAACGGTCGGCAGAAACCCTACGCCTTCATCAGCATGGACGCCTCACTGGCCTCGATCAAGAAGTGCGTCAGCCTCTTGAGCGGGACAACTTGGAAGGGAGCGAAACTTAGGATAGGCGAGGCCAGGCCCGACTGGATGGAGAGGCACTTGGAGGAAGTCCGGAAGCGTGAGGAGGTGGAAGGGGCAGAGGGATCCAGACCAGCGAAGAAGAGGAGGTTGCCACCTTTCGTAGGGGTCGAGGCAATGAGTATGGAGCCGATCAACGAATCGCGGGTGAAGGATGGAGAATGGGGTTGGAAGAAGTTGGAGGATGGCAGGTTGGTCAGACCCTTGGTGCTGAGACCGTCTCACCCAATCGGTAAGCCCACCGTCTCCCCGGTGGTCAAGAAGAAGCTCGAAAAGGGGCAGAGGAGACCCAAGTCGAGTGCAGTCCCACCCGTCAGGTCCAAGAGGATCACGATCGACCCTTCTAGGTACGGCTCGATCCACTACGACTCCGAAGCTCTGGAGGAGATGGCATCCGCGAGGGGGGCAGAGGAGCCCGAGCAACTTGGAGCTGGTGAATGGGTTTGCGAGGAGATTGCCGAGGAAGAGGATCTTTTTGCCAGCGAGGACGTCAGCAGCAGGTTGATCAAGTGGAAGTACGTCGGAAAGGACGGAGAAGTTCTGCGCGAAGAATCCTTTAAAGTCGCAGTAAGACCCAAAGGTGTCGATGACGAGGCGCAGGCCCTCTTGGATCAGCTGGAAGGGGGTGCCTGGTTGGATGAGGAGAGCCAAGTGGCGGACGCTGGCGATCAAGATGATCAGGACGAGGAGATTCAGAAAGTTGCTGAAGGGAGAATGGAGGATGAGGAGGAGGAAGACAATCTGTTCGACCAAGACCTGATTACAGGGGAAACAACCGCGACAGGATCGATGGAGCAGATGGCAGAGTCGGATCAAGGCGGCAAGTCTCCTTCCGAAGACGACGAGGTGGAAGCCGAGCAAGAGGTAGAGGTGCCTTCCTCCCCATTGTTCGACGCGGTCCCTGCCGAGACGGCGAACACTATGGCGACTTCGTCGACCTCGAAGAGCAAGAAGTCCAAAGTGGCTTTGACACCCTTCATCCCGAAAGCCCCTTACGACCCAGATGCGGAGTCCGATTTCTCGGACGGATACGAAGAAGGCGGAGCTACGAGAACCTTCTCGGGAACCACTGTTGCGGCAGCGGGGGATATTGAGGGCGAGAGGAGCAAAGCTCTGGGTCTCCTCGGAAACCTCTTCGGAGACGATTTCCTCGAGGCCGACGAGGAGGACGCCGAGATCGAAGCTCCTGTCGTCGACTTCACTCAAGCCGACGATGCCACCTTCGAAAAGGGGGAGAAGAAAGCGACGAAGGGAAGAGTGGAATCCGGATCGAACGGCAAAGGATCTCGTGAAGTCGAAGGGTCAAACGAGGAACGTACCAGTGATGCGAGGAAGCCCAAGTCTTCCAACCAAGTAGCCTCTAGAGGTCATGACGAGCAAGAGGAGGAGAGAGAGGAAGAAGAAGAGGAAGAGAAAGAGGAAGAGGAAGAGGAAGAGGAAGAAGAAGCTGGTGATTCAAAGACAGATGGGATCGAGCCGTCGGACGACCTTGCAAAGAAGGACGCGAAGAAGGATACCAACTCGAACGTCAAGATGACCAGCCTGAAGGACATGTTCAAGCCCCAGGAGGGCAGCGGAGGTTTCTCGCTGATCGGAGGACTGACGGACGAGCTGGATCTTGATCTGGACGAGGAGCTGAACTTTGGCCCGGATGTCCAAGATGACGACGATGAGGAGACGGGCAGGGTTCCACCTTCCTCTTCGTCGTCCGTAAAGCTCGCTGTCCCTTCGAGTGCATTCACGAGCGGTGCAGCCACAGCAGCAGTTTCAAAAGGTTTCTTCGATCCCGACGCTTCCCTTCCCTTCCTCTTCCTCACCTTGTCCAAAGACGTCCTGGCCAAGCAGGGGAAGAGGGCGATGTTCGACCACGTCAGGTCAGGCGGAGGTCAGAACAACGACGAGGTCGCCACCTACCGTTTCCAAAGGAGCCAGACTCAGGAAGAGATCCGAAAGAGATGGGAGGATCAGAGGAGGGAGCTGACCAACGACTACAAGAGGAGACACAGGGAGGCGGTCAAGAAGAAGAGGAGAAAGATCACCGGCTCCAGGGCCGCTGGATCTACCGTCGTTGGTGGGAGGATGTGAAGGCCCGTAGGAAGGGAGTTACTTCCTCCTTCCCAACCTTGTTCATCTTCCCAACCTCCCCTTTCCTCGCCTTTCACCGTATGAACAAAATGTACAGCGACGAACGATCCATCTGTCTTTCAATTCAGCCTCCGCCTGATACGCATTTCATCACCATCCCAGTCCTCCATCCTGCCTCGCCTCCCTTTCCCATGTTTTCTTCTTCTTTACGTCCTGCCCCCCCTTCGCTAACGATCTCCACTTGCAAACACCCAGACCATATCTATCGATTCTTTTCTCACTCGGATCTCACATCGAATTCAAAACCACGTCATCGACAATCGGTCAGAGGGAGTGATAGAATTACAATGGTTTCCTTTTTTGCCCCCACCGTCATCTGGACCGTCCTCTCACCATGCCCCTTAGAAGAGAGCGCCCGAGTCGGGTGGGAAGAGCTAGGAGATCCCCAAGCTTGGAGACTTTTCAAGGGATCGGCCTTCCCGCTCTGACCGCCTTGGCAGCTTCGCTCTGAGCCTCGTTCCGAAGGTACCTTTGGTACTGTTCGAATTGGTGATGAAGACAAAGAAGAAAAACAAAAATAAAAATGTGTGTGTGGGGGGGGGGGGTTTGCAGGAAAATATTGTCAGAACCCCAGACCTCCACACTTTGCTGGCCCATTTTACTGCTAAGACTCACGATCTGTTTGTATTGAGCCTTGTCGCTGAAGACGTTCTGGACACTCTCCCTCTGGGTGACGTCTTTGACGTATCGGAGGAACCTCTCGCTCGTCTCTTCGGCCGTGATGGGTCCTCCCCTGTTCTCCTCAATGACTAGGTTGGCCGGGGGAGGGGAAAAGGGTTTCAAAGGGAAGATGGGTCGGACGGAGCAAACGTGAAATGCAGGTGAGATGGGTGTGAAAAGTGGTGTCCGAGAGAGGCTTTCTTTCTTCCTCAAAATTCCTCTCCACCCCTACTCTAGGTCATCTCTCGCTCCACTCACTGTAAAGCCTGGAGAGCCAAGGTGCCAAGGAGATGTCGACGGCATCCAACTTTTCACCCCCCACGAAAGGCTTTTCCTCGCTGAGGTAAGTGGCGAACTCCTTCAGCGCCTCGGTGAAGCTCTTCCTCGCCTGCCTCTGTTCTTCCTCGGTCTGGGAGATCATGGTCCTGAAGAAGGCGGGAATCACCTTTTTCGAGACCATGTCGATCCTCATCCTGCTGATCGCCCTCTCCTCGGCCGATTCCGGGAAAATCTTGGCAGAGTCCGGGAACGCCTCCTCCAAGTACTCGAGCAGGACAAGAGACTCGTACAGAGCGAAGCCTTTCCTCTCAATCGCAGGGACGAGTCCCTTGGGGTTGATCTTGAGGAAGCTCTCCTCCTTCTTGTAAGGGTTGATCTCCCTGTACTCGTACTCCACGCCCTTCTCCTCCAAGGCGATCCAGACCCTCGCCACGTAGGGGCAGAACCAACCACTGTAGAAGATGAGCCCGTTTGGCGAAGGCTTCGAGTGCGCCTTGACTAGCTCGGCAGCCTTTCCCGTCGCGACTGCGTGGATCTGGACGTCTGGGGCCGACATTTTTCTATCGTGTCTTATCCTATTCTCTCCTTCCGATGGGAAGCTTTTGCAGGTTGGGGATCAGAAGATGATTGGGTGGAGAATGAGAGGGAGAAAGGGGAGGTGGGTTTCTTGGATGATTTATCGGACAGTGACTCTCGAACTTGGTGACGAATTGGGGTCCGGGTGTCGTGGACGGGAAGGTGATGTTGATGATAGATCCTTCTCGTTTTTAACCTTCCTCAGAATGGCAGCGGCGAAGGGGAGAGGTGGAGTGTGAGCAGAGGAAGAGACGATGGTCGATGAACTGCCAGCCAAGATTGGACGAGTGGAGGTTGGGCACTTTTTCACTCGGGAGAGTAGAAGAGAAACAGGTGGAAGGAAGCAAAGCGGAACGGAAGAGACCAACCATGGTCGGTTGTTTTTCAGTCATCATCATCTTTATTATTGCTCTCTTGGTTCAAGATCACGTCAGACGGCATCTCTCGGTCTGGCGTCTTCGTCTTCCAGGCACCGTCCACCACTTAATTCCGAGCATCTTAGACCCGAGACCAACTCCGCCGATCGCCCGATTCATATAACACCATGACCCAAAGAACGGGAGGCGAAACCTCCATCTCCCGTTTTTCCATCCCGATTCCAACCAAAACCGATATCTCTTCGACGTCCAAAGACACGCATGAGGCACGATTCATCAACGAAGACCACCTTGCAAGGAATCATGGCAGGGAGGAGCGCGGCGGGGAACGGGGGAAACGTTGTTGAAATGAAACTGCATGACCTCCATCCCTTGTGTAGAAAAGAAGTACTCCCCCCATCCCCCTCCCTCCGCACATGCACAAACCTAACCCATCTTTGAACGGCAGGTGAACAAGATACCCCCATAGGAAAGCAGGGACGTGCTCATCCTACTTCGGACACGTTCAGGGCAAGTCCGGTGGGGACTCACCGTGGCAAGTGGAAAACGAACCCTTCCTGTTTATCCCTCAAAACCTGTCAAGATGTACAAGTTGCCCCCAGGGACATCGCGCTTTGCCTGCTCATGATATATGATAGGCAGTCCTGCATGAATGAACATTGTGTGCAGTACATACACTGAGCATACATTCAACGATTCCCCCCGACCTCCCTCAGAGGACCTCGTCAAAGTCCTCCCCCTCGTCATCTTCATCGTCGTCATCGTCATCGTCATCGTCGTCTTCGTCGTCATCGTCGTCGCCTCCTCCTCTTTTCTCCTTCCTGACGCTGCCAGAAGGTACGGCCAGCTTGTCCTTCCTCTCCTTCTCCTTGGCTTCGGCCTCGATCCTCTCCTTCTCCTCCTCCTCCTTCCTCATATTCCTATACTCGGGCTTGAGGCTCCAGTTGCCGACGTAGGGGCCTCTCTTGTGGAGGTCGGCGATCCCCAGCAGCGTCTCTCTCAGGTACGACTCGGGTTGTTGCGTCTCCCCCCTCAGCTTCTTGAGCGACCAGTACGACCACTTTTCGAAGAGCGAGAAGAGAAGGTCCAGCAGCTCGTTCTTGGGCATCCTCGCGAACTTCTCGGTACCCCCTCCTCCCGAAGTACCTGAACCGGACGGCCTGGCCTTTTGCTGCGCCATGACGGTCGAGAACCTCGACTTGGCACCGCCAAGGCCCCCGACACCCGCAACGAGCATGTTGGTCCTCCCCGCGTCGCTGTCGTCCAGCATCTTGATCGTCCGCTTGGGCCTCGAGGCCTCCTCCCTCCTCTTCCTGAGCAGCTCCCTGTATTCTTCCGAGATGCCTGCTCCCCCACTTAGGCTCATCCCGACCTTTTTATCCCCGACATTGGCCACCCTAATCTGAGGTTGGAGTGAAGCCTCGTTCGTCACAGTCCCCGCCAGGGCGGTGATTCCTGTTCAACGTCGAGGGGCCAAAAGTGAGAAGTGAAGAGCAAGTAGTGAACGCATCAGATCCACGCCTCGAAGTTTGATCGATTCCGCGATTTGACCTCCCATTTTTGCTCATGCTTCGTCTTTCCATATATTGAAATTTTACTTTTCAATCTCCCCTCTTCTCTCTACTCACGTCTGCCTTTCCCCTTCTTCTTGGCCTTGGCTTTGGTATGCGATGCCAGATCGTCGTCGTCTTCGTCGTCGTCGTCGTCCATCTCGCGACCTCCCTCGACCATTTCTTTGAACGCATAAAGGTTTCTCGCCTTGGTGGCCATCGAGTCGGCGGTCAGCCTTAGGTCGTAGGCCCTTGGAATGTTGTCCCAAGGTTTGGGACCACTTCCTGCCGAGGGGTCCCTGGGGACGGGTGGAAGCGGATTTTGAGGAAGGAGGAGCTCCATCCTCTGGTGACCGTTGTGATCCGGATCGTAGACCCTGACGGTTCCGAGCCTCTTGTCGTCCGCCTTGACGCTGCTCCAGCCCTGCATGAGAAACTTTGGCACCTTGACGAGCCAGACCTGGTGCTGACCCAAGGAGGTGTCCAGATCCTCGTCCGGCTCTGGAGAGAGCCTGGCGTTCCTTTTGGCCTGGAGCTGCTCATCTTCATCTTCATCCTGCGTCTGCTTGCGTCCCCTCTTTCCGAGGTGGCTCTCCTGTTGAGGTTGGTTTAGGATCGCGTTGTTTTGTGAGGAAGAGGCCTCCGCTATGGGTTCGATGTCGTCCTCGTAGTTGGACATTGCGGAAATTGGAGGAAGCGAAGACGGGAAGGGATGAAGATGTGGAGTGGCCAAGACGGATTCGAGCGAAGGAGGAAAGCGGAAGCAGCTCGGCTCTCCTTTTGAATTGGTATGGCTGTGGCTCCTTGAAATCGGATGGGATGCTTGATGGGATGGGGGCGTGGGTGTTGGAGGAGGTGGACGGGTGACCAAGAAGTGGACTTCCGATTGCCGAGAAGTGGGGAGTGGGCAAGCGCAGAGAGCATCGTCAAATGAAAAAGATCGTTTTGAACTGTGAAATGATCTGAAAGGGGTTCGTGTCTTTTATCTTCGATCACCTGTGACGCTTTCCTTTTCCTTGAACCACCCTGGCTTCTTGCGTGGCGGTGCGTGCGCTGCTGCTCATGGTGATCTCCTTCCCCTCTCTTAACCCCTCTCCTCTCTCACTCTCTCCGCATCTCTTTTCGCCCCCTCCTCTACCCTTTCAACTCTCGCCTGTTTGCACACCAGCGCATACAAGCACACACGATAGAAAGGTGAGTGCCTTCGGGCGGCCAGTTGTGCCAGATGTGGCAAGGAAGAGAAGGCAAGGCGAAGCAAGGGTCGGTCGATAAGCCTAGTCTCAGCAGGCGGGTGTGGAGCGAGTGGGTCGGCAGGCTTTTCTTCGATTCGAATCAGTATGCGGATAAGAAGGGATGGGGTAAAGAGATCCATCCGATCCCAGTTCAACCACCTCTCTTCACAACCACTCCATCCCATCTCATCCTCGTAGTCACATCTTCTCACCGTCATCCATCCATCTTCCCGTTCCCCTCGGACCGAAGTTTGTTGCCTTTCAAGCCATCAAATCGAGAGAGGGCCATTCGTGTGCTCCTAACTTCCTAGAGCAGATCGTAATCAACCCACTCCCAATCCGTCAAGCCCAAGCTCAGCCCTCTGTATCCCTTGTACCCGTCAATCTCTCTCTTTTTTTTTCGGAATCCAGTGGAAAACGGGCAAAAAATGGTAAGCAGCTAATCACATACTTTTCTTCAGCCTCTTTCGCAAAAGGTTCGATTTTCACACACCAACTTCCCTTCCCCACCCGATCACCTTCTCTAACTCTACCTCTTCCTCCCATTCCTCTTCGACAGGCACGACCAGCAGCATCCACTCCCCACTTGGTGTGGGCGGCAGGTCATTTTCTTAGTTTCCTCGCGGGCCTGCGTTACCTTTTCGCTGTGACCACCTTCTCGGCTTCCGGTCTAGGAAGATGGTACACGATCGCCTACTTTGGCGCTATCACCAGCTATTGCGTGGTGGTGTACAAGTCTTTCGGGGTGAGTCAAACCGATCTGACTTCCCTCTGGAATGCATGCCTTTTCAAGAATCCGAGGAGACAATCTGCGACTACTGAAATTCGCTTCTTTTCAGTTGAATGACTGAATGGATTCAGCTGTATCATACCGTATGGTAGATCATTGGCTGACCTCTTTGCGACTACTGTCCCAACCTTGACTCTCTCCAGGTCCCACAAATGAACAAGGCCTACATTCAGAGGGCGGCCATGGATGAGAACGTTCAGTACCTTCTCCTCGCTCTTTATTGGTGGTTCAGCAAGCCCATTTTCCGTGAGTTGCATGCCCCCCTCGCCCCCCCCCCCCCCCCCGATTCTCGTGAATTCGCCTTGTCTTGTGGACGAACCCTCTTTAGCTGACTCGGTTTTCGGTCCCCACTGAATTTCCACCTCTCTTGCCTTTGTTACAGTGACTTTGATCCCATACGTCACTTTCTCCCTTTTCCACGTTCTCACCTTTGTGCGAACGACCATCATCCCTATGGCGTTCCCGGCCCCCGCGCCACCAGCGGGTGGTAGGACGGATGGCGCCGCTCCAACCCCTCAGACGGGGCCAGCAAAAGCTGCCAAGTTCATCCAGGGCTGGGTTAAGGCCAATTATGATCCAGCCATGAAGTTTGTAGCCTACGCAGAGGTCGCCATCTTTGCTAGGGTCCTCTTTGGGGCCCTTCTCTTCAGGAACAGCCTCTTGGCTCCGCTCTTCTACGCCCACTTCCTCAGGTTGAGGTTCTACATGTCGAGCTTCACCCGCGCCGCTTTCCAACACGTCAGAAGCGTCTTGGACGGTTACACCCAACACCCAAGCTGCCCTCCCGCAGTGAGGAATGGCTACCTCACATTGACCGACCTCGTGAGTGGCAGTGCGCGAATTTCTTCCTCTATCAACTAGTCTCCCCAACCCGAGAGATAGCTCCTTTTTCCACAACTTTACTGATTCAAGTCCTTCACACCTTCCTTCACGCCTTCCGTCCATCTGTAGATCTCTCGTTACGCGAGCTCGGTCCTCAACGTCCAGAACCAAGGAGTGCCACCTCGCGCCGACGGTGCCGCTCCTCCCGCCGCGGCGGCCGGCGCCGGTGCTGGTGCTGCTCCGAGACGCTGAGGAAGATGGGAAGAACATGGCGTGTGCGAGGAGAACGGGTTCCCAATCCCTCTCCCATCCCCTCCATGTTCCCGACGGAATGGCTTATCAGGACAGGAGCCGTGTCCCGGAAGGAAGAAAATGAAGAGCATCCATCACCCCTCTTCGGGCTTAGTTGCCAAAGACCTTTAATAAGATTGTATCCTTGCACCCTTTTTGCGTTTCCCAAGAGTAAAAGAAGGAAAAATAGGTTTCATTGAGGGGGAGTCAGGTTGTTGGAGAAGAGCTCATTCGTAGTTTGAGAAGGGTTGGGACTATCGGACCAGGAGAAGCGGAAGATGACAGACCAGTTAACCCGCTCGGTCCATTATTTCCCCTAAAACAAAAAATATTTTACTTCTTTTTTGGTATCACAAGGTCCAGAGAGCTCTCGCTTGAGCTCCGAAGCGATGCCGGTTGCGATGCCATCCCCTGCCAACATTTCGATAGGATGACTAGAAGACGGAACGAAAGCTGAATCTAACGCGGCGGAACCACCCACTCCCTGATCCTTTTTTTGTCCACCATTTTTCGATATTTTCAGATCACCCGCCCGACTCTTCCTCTTTCGTTTCCCTCTACTACCACATTTTCCCCCCTCTAAGATTTTTTGTTGCACTACCCCCCCTCCCCCCCACCCCCCCCTCCCCTGAACCATAGTAAGCAGCGGTATTTGAAGTCGTCGTAGTCCAGTTGAAAGGAGGTAGTTACATGTGTTTTCACCCAGCTTTTTCCCTGTCTGGACTTTTTTGTCTCCTTTTTTTTGCTCTGTCACCTCGCACGACGACCGAATACGTTTGAGAATCAAGTCCTCAGTACTGGCTTCGAAAGGTTTCGCAACAAACAGTAGAACGGAAATGAGTAAAAAGGAAACATTGAAATGGATGTTGATAAATGAAGCAAAGAAAAGGCAAAAAGAAATGCTCCCTACTAGGCTCGAACTAGTGACCTTCCGTTGTATGGATATGTGATCTGACTGTTCGTCAGGCATGTCTTTATTAGACGGATGCGATAAACCAACTACGCTAAGGAAGCTTTGATGTTATTCCGTCACGGAGGTGTATATAACAATGTAGTATGATCGAATTCATTATTTGAATTCCGACAAATATTCTGAGATCGAAATCTTAAGCTACACGAAGAGAGCAGAATGGATGCTTGACCCAAGACGGGCTCAAAACTGACCCATCTCATCAAACGTGCTGGAATCATAATCGGAACCCAAATAGGGGAACAAATATTCATACCGAGGACTGGAAGGAGACGACGAGCTCCGGGACGGTCTCTTCCTGGGGCAAGTCGAGGAGGTTGAAGGTGAGGTTGTAGTAGTGGAAGCCGTTCATGGAGGAGGACTTGTCGTAGGTGAAGCTCCTGTTCTGGAGGGTGGCCACGTTGCCGGAAAGTTGGAGACGGATGTTGGGAAGGGAGTCATTGGTGGAGTTGGAGGAGAGGAGGAAGTCGGAGGGAAGTTGAACGCCTGGGATGGTGGAGAAGAGGAGGGTCAATTGGGAGGGCTTGGTGTAGTTGGCGGGGAAGGCGGTTGAGGCGGGGAATCGAACGGTGAGGTTGGTCGGGGAAGCGATCGAGGAGATGGTCCCCGTGGTCGGGAAGAGGGTCATCCATCCCACGAAGGGTTCGGGGTACCTTTTGTATTGTCCCGTCGACGTCTCCCAGAGCAAGACACCAGGACTGAAAGCCTGGGTGCTCTTAGCTGGGCCGCCGATGTCCACCTCGTCGATCTCGGTCCCGCCGACCGAGATCTTGGAGCCGATGTATGCAGTGTAGTTCCTGGGACCGAATCGAGAGACGTCGGCGTCGAAAGGTGGAGAGTAGGCGTTTGCTGTGACGAGACGGTCCCCCGAAAAGGTCGAGAGTCGCTCCTTGGCCTGCTCCGAGACGTGAGGGTCGTGGAATCTGGAGGTGATGGCCATCAGGGGACCGAAAGCTCCGTCGGCAAAGTGCTGAGAGGCTCCCATCTGGTAAGGGTTGGGCCATGTCGCCGGCTTGGAAGGGTCCTTGACGAGAGCCGCCACGTAAAATCCCAGCAAGCTGACGTACTGGGTCATGGAGAAACCGTAGGTCCGATCCCAGCTCCCGCCCAGCGTGTTCAGGTTGGCTTGGTAGAGCTGGGACGTCTTGTCCCAGATCTTGGTTATCGTCTCTCCCGCCCTCGAAGCCATGGTCGTGTTCTTGGGCAGGTAGCCGGCCAGACTGAGCGCGTAGAGCGAAACGCCGACGTAGGTGGGGCTGTTGAACTCGGAGAGCGTATCGTAGAGGTCGAAGAGCTCGAAGAACTCCTTGGCGTACCTTTCGGCATACGACGTCATGTTCCAGTCCTGCTTGAGGTTCCCGTAGTAAGCCATGGCCATGCAACGCATCAGCCAGGGGTTGGAGTAGGCTGGAGTGAGGTTGTCGCCGTCGACCCCGAAGACTCGGTACGTGTCCCCGACGACGGCCCGGTACCCGGATTCGACCACCAGGTCAAACGTCGCCTTCGGCATGAGATCCTTGAACTCCTCGATCGCCACCATGAAGGCGGTGGCGACAAAGAGGTTCGAGTTGGGATCGAAAGAGCCGTAGATGCTAGGTGGGTAGATCTCGCTTGGGTAAGGCTGGCTCGGGTCCAGGAAGGCTCCATACCAGTTGTCCGTCTCATTCTTCCACTGGGCCTCGACCGAGTTCTCGATCAGCTCGCTGGCCAGTTCAGCATCCCCCGGTCCGTTGCGGGCCAGCATCGAGACGGCGTAGTAGGCATTGTACCTCGGAGAGCCGAAGAGGAAGGGAGGTTGGAAGCTCCTGTCCAAAACATCCATCGTCACGTCAAACACGGCCCGCTGGCCCGCGCTTAACGAGTCGAGGAAGCTGGAATTCGAAGGAGGGGAAGAGGAGCCGGATTTGGGCGACATTAGATCAGCTGTGGCCGACCATAGCTGATCAGTGTCCTCCCATGATGATGGAGTTGACTGGGGGAGGGCCGAGGTGATGCCCGATAGGACGCCGACGAAGGATAGGATGGCAGCCGTTGGATTTACCATTCTAACCCGTTCTGAAATGGCGGAGGATTAGTGAGCGTAAGGGGGGTGTGGGGACCAAATGTAAGAAAGGTATCTGTAACTTGGGGTCTCTTCGTTTCAGGAGGGAAGGAAGGACACGGTTTGAAAGCCATGGTCTTTATACTGATCAGCTTTAGAACCAAAAGCATCTCCGCACACGGTGTCTCTCTTTCTCTCTCTCTCTCTCTTTTCTTGCGGTTCCTACAGGATCGCCCGGCGGATAAATGAGGTGCCATGCGACCGTGATGGAGTTCCCAGGGGTGCTCTCTGTCTTACGACCGCCATCTCGGGTGGGAAGGGAGGATCCAGTTTAGTGGGTGGGCGGGGTCAACATTCATATGCAGGTGGGGGATTTGTGGGGGAGTGGTTGGGGGATCAGCCAAATCCCAAGCACTGGCATGGATGTCAAGCAAAGGCTTTTGCCCCATCACACCCCTCCCCGCACCCCACCTCCTAGGACCCCCCACAGTCATCTCAAAGGTGAACCAGTCCGTCAAGCCCTCATCTCTCGCGCACATGTTCAAGGAACAGCAGGCTTGTGCAGCGTCAGCAGGGTATTGCACAAAGAGTCAGCTATAACCCAGGACAGTCACCCTAGAAGCATGTGATGGTGGTGGCTTTTTACTTTTTACTTTTTTTGTTTTACTTTTCTTTCTTCTTTTTATAAAGAAAGGAGGAAGATCGTGCCGAGCTCGGGAAGTAGGATTCGCTTGCACGCTCCAGGCTCACTTATCCGTGCTCTTCACAACTGGGGTGCGGATTTCCATCCCCCCC
>KZ820020.1:15578-27434 GCA_003144235.1 Violaceomyces palustris | reverse complement strand
TCAGTGGAATGTGTCTCCTCCTTCTTGCGTTCCTTTTCCTATCGTGGAATCCGACATCGCCCTTTCCCACTCCCTCCTTGGCCTCACCAGCCTCGCCCCGCTCCATCACCCATTTCTCCCGAATCTGATGATCATCAGGTCATGATCCTGTCTTCCATGCGCTTTAGAACTTGGGGCTAAGCAAGGGCTCTCAGCCCTCCGCCCACATTCAGAGAAGGCATCGGTTGGAAAGATCCCTGCCCATCCATCGATGATAGGATTGTCGATCCGACAAGGAGGAGGGTCCTCGGTGCGCGTCCGTGTGTACGTGCAAGCCTTTGAGCCTGCTTGCCTGTTGTACTCACCAAGGACTTGACCTTGATAGGGTTGGAGACGGTGCCGAGGTGGGTCATCTGGAGGGGCTTCATGTCAAAGACGTCGACGCCTTGGAGCCTCCCGAGGATCTCGAACCTCTCGAGACCAGTGGCCTGGTCGAGGTCGGAAGAGACATCACCGCTCTTGGTACCCTCACCTTGGATGACGGGTGGACCGGCAGCCCAACGGAGAGCGGACGAGCTCAGCTGACGGGTGGCGATCGGAGTGGTGGTGGTGGTGCGTAGAAGGGGTGCAGGAGCACGTGCGATGAAGCGTCTGGCAGCGAACATGGTTCTTATTCGAAGAGGAGAGAGGAGAGGAGTTTGGCGGGTGGGTGACGAGGTCGAAGCAAATGAGGAGGAGGGGGGTTGGGGGTTTGGTATGCGATGAATGGACGATGGACGAGTTGGGATTTTAGAACGACGATCAGGCTGGTTGGAAGATGTTGACTGGGCTATCGGTGGGCGGCGGGGGGGTGGGCCAGGGACTTGGTTGCGAAAATGGGTCGGCGATGATAGGATAGGACCGTCAAGGATTACCACTCTCTCCCTACCTCACCCTCCCCTCCTCTACCAGCCTTCCTCTCCCATTTCAAGTTCTTCTCGACATCTAAATGAGTTTGACTTTCGGGTGATCAGGATTTATTAAAGTGATCTGTATTTGAGAGGTTGTAGGCAGGGTGAGCCACGCGCCCACGCTTCGAGGCCGCACCAGAGGATTTGAATCCAAAACCGATCGAGTTTGCACCGTGGGGATTACAACAGTAGCATGGCTCGAGATTCACCCATTACAACTAGCTCCCTCTTTCTCTCTCTCTCTCTCTCCCTCTCTCTCTCTCTCTCTCTCTCTCCAACCTCCCCCACCATAAGCAAGGATGGAGACTGGATGCCACTGTGATTCACACTTGTACTTGGCTGGTTTGTTCATGAGCATGTGGATTGAAACGTAGGCGATATTCGTTTTCACAAAAACGTGAATGTCTGTGTTTCAGTCATAGTTCCTGAGTGTATGGCCAAGAATTGAGATTATACGCCAGTCGCGGGTTCGGGGCAGTTCGGCCAGGGAAAAGTATTAAAAAGTAGTGTTAGAAAAAAAAAACTCAACCACAACCACAACCGACTTTCTTGGGTTTTTTTTTTTTTTTGATGAGGCTATCGGGGACGTCTAAGCCAGCCGCAGCACTTCAGATCGGGAAGCCTGGAACCACCGACGTGGGATTCAACTCAACCCAAACGCTCCACTTGTCGACGGCCTGCTTCTTCTTCACCTTTGCCCAGACAGGGTACGTCACCCCTTACGTGCTGCTCTGCCACTTGCTTCGGTCGTTAACATCACCTTTTCCACGCCTTCTTGGCGGAGGCTGTACCCTACTCCCCTCCCATTCCCGAGTAATCCATCACGCTCCATCCGCTCGGGCGAGATCTTTAGCGGGCGAGGTTCAAAGAGATCCCCCAACGCTCGGAGGGAATCTCGGGAGATCACAAACAGTCGAGTCGATGGGCGACTGAAGCTAAATAGCGGGTCGGATTGGTATTCGAGGGGAGAATGAACTCGAAATAACAGAAAAGAGAAAGAAAAGGAAAGAAATGGGGCGGAGGAAGAGAGCGTCCATCCTCGATGGCCGGGGAGTAGCCAAGGAGAAACCTTGAAGAGGTTCAGGAGAGATCGGGCTCATCCTGGATGCCCTTCCTGATCTGCCTGAGAAGGCTCGCCTGCCACCCGATGATCTTCTTGACGCGATCGTAATCCTGCACTCGAAGGTCAAAATTTTGAAGGTCGCCGGCCTCGCAGCACTCGAGCAGCGAGTGAAGGAACCTTCCCTCCATCGTCGGCGGGAAGGTGGGATCTTGTTGCGCATAGAATCCCATTGCCCTTCCCGTAGCGACGTAGTCCTTTTACGTTGAAGTTGGGTTGGCGGTAGCAGATGCAGCAAATCAGTCTCCCCGATACTACCGCCGCATCTGGGATGTTTTTTCTTTTTTTTTTTCAAAAAAAAAAAGGGGGTCAAGGAAGCGCCAGCGAAACTCACTGGGATGGCGAGGTAGCAAAGCCCTGCATTGAGATAGTAGTCCTTGACGCTGTATCGGGTGAGGTTGCTTTCAAGGCTCATCGCAGCGACCTGCTCCCATCGTTCAATGGCCTGCGGGTAGCGGCCGAGGTCGGTTGCCAATTGGGCTGCCTCCCTGTAGCATCCGGACGCCGTGCTGCATGTTCCAGGATCACCAACGTGCACCCAAGGTCGGGTCATCATGAATCAGGGAGTCAGCGCACAAAGTAAGCTCAAAACTGCAGCGATCTTTTGGATGCGCAAGGATCCTCTGTCTTCTCGAGAGAAACGGAAATTGTGCGATACGGTGGGAAAAGTTGCCCTAACTCACGCGGCGGCACCCTCCTGCATGTACCAGCCAGCCGCCTGCTCATAGGCTTCCAGGGCCTTCTCAGGGTCGGCAGCATCGTTCTTGTAAAGCTCGGCGATGCTCTTCTCCCTATCAGCCGCTTGACGGAATCTTCCCCTCTCGATGAGGATCTCCCTGGCTCTTGTCAAAGCCACGACGGCCACTTTTTGAGGGGTTTCGGTGTGGGGAAGGGATTATTTTCGAGTGCAAGGAGACCGGCGCATCGTTGATCAAATGATGATTTCAACTTCGATGAATCGCTTTCAACATGCACTCGAGAGCTTAGCTTGGAAGGAAAGAAATCCCTCGACAGGACGGGAGACTCACGCTCTGGCCTGCTCATCTTGAAGCACTTGTGTGCCTCAAAATAGGTGTTGGCGGCATAGTCTTGTTCTCCAGACTTGGACTCGGTCTCTGCGGCCCTCATGAAGGCGTTTCCGGCCTCCTCGAACCTGTTGGCGATCCTGAACTTGTTTCCTGCGGCTTTGAAGAGCTCTGCCGCTTCCTCTAGCTTTGTAGAAGAGCTGGAGAACCATCCTCCCGAGGAGGAGGCCTTCTTCTCAGCGTTCTTGAGGAGTTCTTCTGCTGAAGAGGTTGACATGTTCGCTTTTTCTTGTCCTTCTTTGGTTCACGGATGAATGCTAATTTTGACCCAGGGCAGCCCTTTTTTGTTTTCCCCTTATCCTGTCTCGTGATGATTTCGTCTCCCTCCTTTCGAGGACTGTGAATCCACCAAGTATTGTACGAGCGTTGTGTGATCGGCTGGACGGCAGCTTTCAGAGGCCCTCGGCGCAAAGGTTTGTGAAGCGATGGAAAATGAGGAAGGTAGGATAAACTGATTAACCAGAAGGATGGAGTCGCAGGATAGCGCGAGGGAGGGAGAGAGTAGTTGGTGAGGGGAAGAGGAGACTGCTCGCTGTTCACTGATCTGGAGCATGTGAGTGCGCACTAGGATTTGTGGTTCTCTGTGGTGATGTGGAGTTGTTGATCTCGGGGGAGAAGCACGTGACCCAAGAAGCAGACCTAGTGCCTCCGTGCAACAACCCGATTCCCCCAGTCCGTGTGATTTTAAACTTTAGATTTTGATTGATGGCTGGGAAACCGCTCGTATCTGATCATCCTTCTGATCCTTGATGATGGTTGTGAAGCCAGAAGACATTCGAACGAATCAGACGAGATGGTTCCGGACAATCACCGCGAGGGCCACACAGGGCCCCTTCCTCCAAGACGAAAGGTCTCTTGCATGCATGGGAAAGCATAGATAAGAGCGAACCAGAGGGCCTCAAGGATCATGAAAGCGAGAAAACCACAAGCAAGATCTGATGGCCATGTCGCAAATCAAGAAGCAAGGATCGGGACCAGGCTTCGAAATCGGTCGAGAATATCCTAATTCCTTTGATTTTAGAGAAGAGAGAAAAGAAGGAAAGGAAGGGAGAGGAGAAGAAAAAGAAAGTTGGCCTAGACGGTTGAAGGGGGCAGGACTTTAGGAAGCAAATGGAGAGAGAGACATTCACAAAAGGTATTGTAAAGGGGAAGAGGACAGATGAAAATCAGGCGCATCCAAATGAAACAAGACCGGTGGAACGGCAGCTGGAGAGAAAATGGGGAGAGGGCAATTGCAGCTCCTCATCAGACGAGGGAAGAATGGGACGAAGCATGATTAAGCCTGAAAAGGGGAGGCCGACTAAGGATATCAACCGCTACGGATAAGGAAAAGGGGGGCGGGAGAAAGGAGAGCGGAGAATAGAGACGAGGCGGCCAGGGCAGCGATCGTATCGGGGTCGAAGGGAACAGATCTTGGGCGGAGAAGGATATATATTTGGTGGCGTTCTTCTTCAATTGTTGTCTGGGTTGATTTTTTCGGTTTTTCTTTTAAAAAAAAAATCATCTTCGTCTTTCTTTACCTGTGATTCTTGTTTTTTCTTTTCAAGCTCATTCTTCTTCAACGAGTCAGCTTGGAGGCGGACGAAGGGACAAGGGCGGCTCTTCTTGCGAGGTCAGTGGTGGCTTATCGGATCCTTCTTCAGCTCTGCCTTTTGTCAAAGGAGATAAGAGACACCATGGAGGTGTCGCAACAGAAGGTTGGTATCATGCCTTTCCGCTTTTTCGATGACAGCCTGCGATTTCCATCTTGATCTTGATCTAGGTCTTGAAAGGGAAAAGAAAATTGTGTTACAGTTAGTTTCTTGGGCCTAAGAAAGGTGTAAGTTACTGATGGACCATTGGACCGCGCTTGCGTTGGCTTCTTCCGTGGGTCGCCGTCGAGTCGGAGCACCTTTGCTTTCAGCTGATCACGGCCCACGGCTGATCCTGCTGCCCTCCAGCGCCCACCCCCATGCTGCTGAAGTGATCCATTTCCCACCACTCGTCTCCGAAGTTCGCCAATCCTCCTTGGCCACCAGGTCCGAGCTCGACCTGGCTGATCGTCTTGCCGGCGCCGTCCTTGGACTCGGCCGCTACGGTGGCAGCCTCCACATTGCTCAATCCGGCACGATCAAACCTCAATCTTCTTACGTCGGGGCTGTTTTCCCCTTCGTCGCTACTGCTCATTTCCGCCGGACTCGTGCTCGACGGCCCGGCAGAGCCAAAATCCAGACCCGCACCACCGCCGATGCCAGTCATGATGGGGAGCTTGTTTGCGTGAGAAGCTGCGGTCGAGGTCGACGTGGTCGAGGAGCCAGAGCCGCCTCCACCCGGCAGTCGAGTGCTTGCCACCAATTCGGGGGTCTCGGCTGGTGGCTCGTTCTCGTTGCCGTTACCGTTGCCGTTGCTGGTGGCACCGCCACCGATCATCGTAGCTAGCTCAGAATCTGGGTCATTTTCGTCCTTGAAAGCGTCAGGGCCCGCAGCGGAGACATCGATGAAGTCAAAGAGGTCGATATCAACATCGAGCGAGCCATCGACATCGGCCATGCCTTGCAAGCCGCTTGACGGCGGTAGCATGGTACTCGCGTCCATGCCACTAGGTCCTGAGCGACCAGGGTCGAAACCAACAGGCCCGCTCGGCAACGGTTCTTGACCTAATAGAGACAGTAAGGATTGAAGCGCCTTCGAATCAGATCCGTCCCCGGGCTGCGCTCCAGATGGCAGACCCATTCCATTCGTCGAACCCGGTCCGAGCAGACCGAGGTCGCCGGCACCAAGGACCGAAGATGGGGCGCCGCCGTTGGTTGAACCTCTGCTTGCCGAAAAGAGCTCTTGCCAAGCGGCTTCGACGAACCCGGCGGGGTCTCGCCCTGCCATCTCGATCTCGCGCTTTCTTCTTGCTTCGGCTTCGAGCTCTGCCTTTTGCGAAGGCGATTCCTCCTTCGTCGACGGCGTCGCCGGATTCTTGGCATTCGTCGAATTCGCTTGCCCCCCGGAGCCCGAGTGGTTTTCAGCAGACGCGTTGGCCTTGTTGTTGGCTCCTTTCTTCTCGCGTTCAGCAGCTTCGGCCATTTCGCGCTTGACGTCAGCCATGATATCGGCGCTTGTTTTGAACTTTTTCTCGGCTGCCTCCTGAGCTGCGGCGGCGGCGGCAGCGGCGGCGGCCGCTGCCGCCGCCGCCGCTGCCTTGCCCTTCTTTCCGGTGTTCTTGGCACCTTTAGCGGCCTTCTCAGCTTTCTTGGCTCCCTTGCTGGTCGATGCCGTGCTTGCGGGTGTCGCAGCCTCCTTGCTCTGAGGTGGCGAGCCAGCTGTCAGCTTTGGAGACTCGTTCGAAGTGCTTTGGGGGCTGGCCTCACTGGCTCGAGGAGTGGCTGCCTGATTGGCCTTAGCTTTCTTCGTTGGAGGAAGCTTGAGGTTTTCAACTCGGAGACCCCTCTTGATGCCATGCATGGCAGCTGCTGTATCAAAGTTCTCACCGGCAGAATTGACTAGCGACGGTTGAGTGATGTGCTGTGATTGTGGCTGCTGCTGGTTGGCATTGGAAGACGAGTCGGGCAGATTCGACTGGGAGGCAGCCTGGGAAGGAGCGACCGCGTTGGAAACGGAGGCAGCAAGACCAGAGGCTGACAATGGAGCAGGGCCGGCAGCAGCAATCGAAGTGGCAGCGGCAACTGAGGCCTGCGCTTGGTTGCCGGCAGCTTGAATGGTCGGCTGTTGCTGCAACTGTTGCTGCTGGCTTTGCTGCCCGGGGGCTTGAATGTGGCTCTGTGTCGACGGTGGCAGCTGCTGCTGTGGTCGCGATGCAGCCTGAGCGTTGGCTATGATCCTCTGGGCAAGCTCAGGGTTGCTCGCCCTAACGAAACTAATGCACCTGCTCATCTGCATCTTTAGCTTTTCGAGGTCTGACAGGCGGAGGATGCACTGCCTTGTCGGCAGAAGGTCCAACTGGTCTTTGTACATGTAGGCCATGATCTTGAGTCTCTTGGCCGGTTCGATGTTGCCATTCATTGCGTAGAAGGCGGGGAGTAACGCGGTCACGGTAGCCTGAACCGGTGCAAGCTTGCCGACTTGTTCCAGGATCTGGGAACGCTCTTCTTCAGAAATGCTGGTGATGGCGGGCAATTGTACTGATGATCAAGGCAGTGTCAAGCATTCGAAGAGTCGGTCAGTCGACAAGGCCAACAACATTGAATGCCCCCTCCTCCCAATGAAAAAAGGAAAGAAAATGAATTTGAAAAAATCCTTTCACCAGGGCTTTTGAAAACAGGGAGGTGATATGACTCTGCATAATTTTCTCCGTCTTTTTTTCCATCTCTTTCCATCTGTCTACTTCTTCCGGAAAATGAATACTCACATCTCTTGGCGGTGAGTTCCTGATCGATGTTGTTCATCACAATTTGAGCCTGCTCCAACTGCTGCTGAGTGACAGGAATGTAGCGAGCTTGGTTCATCGGCTGCTGGCCACCAGGACGCTGCTGCTGGTTCTGCGGCAAACCTGTCTGACTACCCTGCTGCTGCGCCTGGGCCTGTGGCGGCGGCTGTTGCGCCTGTGGCTGCTTTTGCTGTTGGACCATGGAAGGAACTCCCGGAGCTTGGGCCTTGTTGACCTCGACGACGTTTGCTTGTGTGCCATTATTTTGATTGGATGCAAGCCCTTGCTGAGGAATCTGCATACCGCTGAAAGGTTGAGGTTGCATCTGAGGAGTCTGCTGTTGTGATTGAACACCTGGTTGCTGCCAGTTTTGCTGGACTTGACCCTGCTGCTGCTGCTGCTGCTGAGAGGTTGGGGCAGGGGACTGCGCGGGATTGGCACCCATCCGCTGCTGCTGCTGCTGTTGTTGCTGCTGCTGCTGAGTTCTCCATTGCATCAGTTGGTTGCTAAGGAACATCTTGCTGAATTGTTCCTGAGTCAGATTCATCCTTGCGAGCTGCTCTTGGCTCAGGATTGGCGCGGGTGCTGGATTGAAGCCTGCGAGCGATGGCGGCGGCTGAGGACGCTGCATATTGCCTTGTTGCGGTTGAGGCTGGGGCTGCTGCTGCTGCTGCTGCAACTGAACAGGATTCTGCTGCTGGGGCTGCTGCACCTGCTGTTGTTGCATGAGGACCGGGGGACGAGGCTGTTGTGGCTGCTGCTGCTGGTTCGGATCGTTGGGATTCCTCATCTGATTATTGGGGTTCAGGCCTGCACCAGCCATCGACAGCTGGTACTGGTGGTGAATAGCTCTTTGCCAAGTTTCCTCGAAGGGTGCAAGGTAGTTGCGGTATTCGGTCGCAAGGCCCTGTCCGAGAGCCTGCATTTGCGGCGAGCCGAGGGGGGCCAGCTCCAAAGCTATCGCGATGGCGGGCCAAGCGTTCTTCTGAGTCGCTGCCTCACCTCCACCGTGGGCCTGGACAATCTGGTAAAAACGGTAGAGGTCCAGGTCACGTCCCCCAACCTTGGGCAGCGCAACGATCGGGGTTCCTCGCTTCTTCATCAAGTCGATAAGTGCCCGCATGAACTGCTCGGGCCGCAACGACGGAACACCTTGCGGCATCTGCTGTGGCTGTTGGGGTGCGATTCCATTGGGAGCTCCCATAGATGAGGCGGGTCGAGTCAATGGCGACTGTTGCACCGGTTGTGGCTGACCAGATTGCGGTGGCTGCTGTTGCTGCTGGTTCATCATACCTTGCATCATGCCCTGGTTCATCACCGGGCTTCCGAACTGGGCCTGAGGCGGGGGCCTGACCGTATTCGGACCACTCGATCCTGGTCGATTCGGTGGCCTGACAATAGGCGAAGACTGGACCTGACTTGGTGTCCCTTGTTGAGCGTTCGGCGGCGGCGGCGGCGGCGGTTGTTGCTGTTGCGGCTGCTGCACCGGGGTTGGTTGTTGTTGCTGTTGCTGCTGCTGCTGCTGGGGATTGGCATTCTGTAAGACTTGCTGCTGGCCTTGCATGTTGATCCTCTGGAAAACGGCAGCTTGCACCCTCTTGGCCTCTTGGATATGCCCTTGGACAGTCTGCCTCTCCTCCGGTGTTAGTTCGCTATTCAGCTTGGCTTCCAGATCTGTGACACGCTGCTGCAGCAGCCGCAGGAAATGGGCAGGGCTCTGAGTCGGGTTGCGGTTTTCAACAGATTGCTGCTCCGACCCACCGTTGGCCATTGGGCGAACCGGGTTCGGCTGAACTTGCAAAGGCTGCTGTTGCGGGGTCTGAGACCGAGCAATCTGCTGCTGCTGAGCTTGCTGCTGGGGCATAACGAACCCTTGATTTACCATGTTTGGCGTGGACTGTGGGCCAGGGGGTCTGATCTGCTGAGCTTGCTGCTGAGGCTGGGGTGGTCGGATCTGTTGCTGGGACTGCTGCTGCTGCATCAACTGACTCTGAGCCTGCAACTGAGCAAAGTTCTGAGACGCGGCTGGGTGAAAGCTAGGCTGCTGAGGTCTTACCCCTTGCGACTGCCCTTGAAGCTGCTGCTGTTGCTGTTGCTGTTGCTGTTGCTGCTGTTGCTGTTGCTGCTGCTGCTGCTGCTGCTGCTGCTGCTGCTGATAGTTCTGCTGACGCGCGATCAGCTGCCGTAGCTGTGGGTTGGGTTTTGAATAAGAAACAAAGAATGGAAGTTGATTTACGTGTCAGTAAGAATGTCCGGAGGCTGATTCTATCATCAACACGCTGGATGTCATGACGTGATCCATCTCCGAGCGGTGCTCATGCTGTTAAGTGGAAAAGTTCGGGGCGTCCAATGCGCTGAAGAAGAAAATCGGCAGTGATCCGAAGACACGGTGCCTTCCAGCTATGGTCTAGCAGGCAAGAGATTTTGCCCCGACAAGGTATCCGAGAAACTCTCAACTCACTTGCATCAACTGGTCGGGACTAAGAAGTCCCTTCTTCGCCTGTTCGATGGCCTGGGTCAGTTGTGCAAAGCTCGGCATGCCTGCCAAGGGCATCTGCCCCATCTGAATTTGGGAAGGCTGGCCTTGCTGGTTCGGTTGAGGTAACGGCTGCTGCTGCGGCGGCTGGGTTTGAGCTTGCTGCTGCTGCTGCTGCTGCTGAGGTTGCGACGGTTGCTGTGGCTGTTGCTGCTGTGGCATGTGCCTCATCTGTTGCCCGGCGGCAGCATTCTGTTGGGCCATGTTTGCGGCATGAGCTTGCTGCTGAGCAATCATTGCCTGCAACTGCTGCTGAGTGAAGCCGGGCGGGAGGCCTGTCTGCTGAAACATGGTATTCTGCAGGGACGGCTGCTGCATCTGCTGTGTTTGCTGCTGCTGCTGCTGCTGCTGCTGTTGTTGCTGCTGCTGCTGTTGTGCCAGCTGCTGTTGCTGATGCTGCTGCCTGATCATGGCGAGCTGCTGTGGCGTAAGGTTGTTGAAGCCGAAAAAAGTGTTCTGCTCGAATCCGGACATGATGATGATCTCGCCTTAGGTAGGGTTGAGGTCCGGACAGGGGCGGAAAAGATAGGAAGCGATAGCCCGAGTAGGGTAGCGAGACCCTCTTGTGTTGGGTGAGGTGAAAGAGGAAGCGTAGATGCTATTGTGGGCAATTCACCGCCGCCAATTTGCGATGTGTTGCAGCCAGGGATACTGAGGCGACAACGGAGAGACCGGCTCGGGGAAGATAGAGGGGAAAGAGAGAGGAAATACAGGCGGGACTGAATAGGAAGAGAGAGACAAAGAGCGATGTTAAGGGCTGCTCTGTTTTGCCCCGACCCTTTCTGTCTCGGCACTCAACCTTTTCCGTTATAATTCCTCCCTCCCCTTATCCTGTTCTAGGTTTCTTTGTGATAGGACCTCAGTACTTGGAATGCGTATACGCCAATCCCCACACGTGCGTCTTCGCGGAGGGGTGATGTGACGGCAGGGAGAGGGTTAGAGGTAAAGAAGGTTGAGTTGCCTCTCCTGATCTTCCTCCGGAAAAGGATGAGCGAAGGGACGTCGCGACGGTATGGTTCGTAAGGGACGCCGAAGGGGTGGCGAAGGGGCGGCAAAGACCCCCAAAATTTGAGGCAGATGAGGGTAGAAAGAGGTAGGAGGAGAATTGAAGCACAGTGTCGGGCGCAATGGCAAGTGAGGATGAAGGGACTCTGTTGGTGGTAAACCTCCCCGGTCAATGAGAGACTGGCTGCTGGGCGTCTTTTAAGGGGGCCTTATCCTAATGACTGGCCTACCTGCTGCCAGAACCCAGCTGCGCTGCTATTTACGTCGAGGGTCGTGTTTTCGGTTGGCCCTTGGATATATCCAGGTGATGCCTAGGAAGGGCTGCCAATTTTTTGTTCCCACGAGAGAAGAGCGGGAAAAGGAGAGAGAAAGAATAAACAGAGAGGGGAGGGGAGGGGACGACGGTGGTTAAAGGTCGAATGAAGTGCGCCGAGGATGAAGGCCGGATGGACGAGGGCAGCTTGGTGCTCTTTCTTTTTCCCTCTTGGTTTTCCACCCTTCTTTCTTCCTCTCTCCTCTTTCTCCTTTTTTCGGCGATGAGGGGAGGATAGGAAAGGAGGAGTAGGAAGCCGAGGGGGGGGAATGCGTTGGTTGAATGATCTGATGGTGATTTGTTCGGTATGGATTAGAGGGGGGGAAAGGGATATGCGCAGAGAAAGGCGCGCTGATGACGGGCAATTGAAGAACGCGAATGCCAATTGCGATGGTGTTTGGTGGATGCGCTCAGGGCGAAGATGAGCGATGATAGGGGACGAGAACGAACGAACGACCTGAGAGGTGGGCTGGGGCGCGGGGGGGGGGGGGGGGGGGGGGGGGGGGGGAGGGGG
>KZ820020.1:0-15544 GCA_003144235.1 Violaceomyces palustris | reverse complement strand
GAGAACGAACGAACGACCTGAGAGGTGGGCTGGGGGGGGGGGGGGGGGGGGGGGGGGGGGGGGGGGGGAGGGGGAAGGAAAGGGTAAGGATGAGAAAACAGGGAGGTGGTTAGGAGGTGGTGAGGATGGTCAGCAGCGATGTGCGACGATACGGTCGAGCCCTGAAGGCGAGGCAAGGCAGGGAGAAGGGAGGGGGTGTGAGGAGGGAGAGGGGAGGGAGGGGAAGGGGAGGGGGAGAAAGGGAGGATGCGTACGGGACGCCTTGGTAACCCACGCAGAGGTAAAGGGTGAGGCGGAGAGGGAGAGAGGCGGAGAGGGAGATGAGGACGAAGGGCGGAAGGGGAGAGGATGCGGTCAGGGTGGCAGGAGCAGTCAGGATTCAAGGGAGGGTGAAGCGAGAGTCGAGAGTCGAAACCTACAGTACGTACTCTGTTTCCCAAAGGGGCGAGACCACAACATGCAACCAAGGTTTGGGAAAGTCAAGTGAATAGAAAATAAGATTGGATAAAAGGTGGATTCGAGGTGGCGGAATAGAAAGAGAAAAAATATTAGGAAGATGAAATATTCCTAAAGTAAAGTGGTGGCCCAAAAAAAAAAAAAGCACTCAAGGACTGGTCTCTCCGTTAAGAGTTTAACAAAGACGAAAAAATGATCATGTTAGGTCTCGCAAGTTGGAAGGAGCATAATAAGAATCACAAATGTGAAAAAGGGAGGCTCCGCGAAACCTTACCACCTTGTCAAGCACTCATACACACTCATACTCACTTAACTCATTTTTTACTGAACGTCCAAAAAAAGAAAGAAAACGAAAAGAAAGAAGGGAGAGAACATGGTACTCGTTACTGCATGTACATACAGTACAGTACTGTACGTAGTTCATTTTGAACCCCATTTGGGATAGATTTGGACAGGAAAGGGATTCAGGATAAAAACATGGACGAGGAAACCGAAAGGGAACACTAACATTCACGATTGTGTGATTGACTTAGACGAAACAGGCCCCTGGGCAGGCCGCGCGCCTTGGGAGGATGAGGAAGGGAGGGGGCCTTGAGCAAGCTGTGATCACCATCACCTTCATCATCATCAACAGCAACAACAACACCATCTTCTCCTTCTGCTTCCCCTTCCTCCCATTCTCCTTCATCTGCTTGCCGCTCACTTCAAACCCTTGAAAGGTAGGAACGAAGCGACGCGGCAGTAGGGGTGACGACCGATCAAAATCTGCGAAACACGGCAAGAAGGAGTTTGTTTGTGTGTGTGCGTGTGTGTGTGTGTGTGTGTGTGTGTGTGTGTGTGTGTGTGTGTGTTTTTCTTCTTTCCCTCCTTTCCATTTTTTCATCGAGCCTTGATCCGACCAGGAAGGGGAGGAAAGCATAAAGGGCAAGGTGTGATGAAAGTTTCCGGCATAGATGGCCTGGATTCTCTCCCCGACCCTACCTTTTTTTGGGGATCCTCGACATCTTCGCCACCGGTCAATTGCGAAGGAGGATGAGCGATCACGTCCCTTGATCTCCTTTGCCACAATCTCGTCCAAAGTCAGCCCCCGGTGGCTTGGATTGGATAAGAGAGCGACCGAATCTGAGGAGGACTGAACCTTCGTCTACGTGGGTGCAAGACTCGAGCCTCCCCTTCGCCTCTCTCACTCTCATCAAAGGAAGAGAAGAGGCCCCGAAAGGGCGCAGGACAGGATCGAGGCACAACTTGGCTCAAGGATACTGAACATAGAAGGTTAAGAAAAGGGACATCTCTCTTACGTAGCTGCTTGATCTCAGTATTTCTCCTCCTTCTCGTCTTGTTGGTAAGCGATGTTTAGAACGGAACCCATATGATCTTGCATAGATATCTCTTCTGCGTGCCTTTCGCCCGTAAAGAACAAACGAATCCAAAACGAGAAAAACAAGAACAGGTCCTATTCGGGAGGGGGTTGGGGGATATTAGAAATACAGATACATTTGATCTGTGATTTCGAAACGCTCCCCGCCAAGAACAACATTGGTGGAAGCAATAACAAATCCTTGCTGCTTTGTGTGAAATCTGTCAAATCTGAACCGTGATCGCAGCCAAACATGTGGTTAACAAAACCCGCCAGCGACTTTGGCTTGCCTCGAGCCCACCTCTCCTGCCACGCCTGGCCAAGAGATACGAGTCGCAAGAAAAGTCGCAAGAGATTGTTTCGGGGGACCCTCGTCATTGGCGAGATGATCAACGCGCGCCCAGCGCAACTCTCCGGATCTGATCGCGCGAACGAGTCATGAACATCTTAGGTCGTGGTACGTGAAACCTTGCGAGTTGTTTCCATGGTATGTGTGTGTGACGGCCTGGATCAGAGTCCAAACAAATTTCCTCACCATCTTTTCCAGCTTAACTTTATGCCCACCTCATTATGGTAGAAATATTAGGATGCTTCCGTCGTCTTGCCTTTCTTAGTCGGGTGGTGTTCAGAAGAAAAAGAAAACGAAAACGAAAAGGGAAAAGGAAAAGAATTGGTTGGTAAAAGGTGTGTTTTACGTCAGTACGAGAGTGTAGGTGTGTATTGGAGTGTGTAAGGTGTGTTCTCATTGTTTTGTGTTTTCTGTTTTTTTTTTCTTGTTCGTCTCAGCCGGAAGTCCCAAGCTGGTCAACCCCAAGTTGCCAGAGGAAGAGGAAAAGAAGAAGCTTGCTTCCGCCAAATGTCTCAGCGGTGCATTAGCATGACTGCGATGGGAAACCTATTTTATTACATTTGTTTTTTTTTCCTTGTTTTTTCCTTCACTTCGACTCTCAACCTCCTGCTGTAACCTCTAAACACCAACCTCTTCTCCTCTTCTCTCGACCTCCCTTGAGCCAGGATGAGATCCACACATGATGAGGAGCGGATTGTCCTCAAAACCTTTCCCGAATTCTTGCCAAGGGAACGGCAGAATCACTACGGGCAAGGGACGAGCGATGTGTTTCTTGCTTGGGCCCTGTCCCGCTCAGGCCAGCTGAACAGGAGAGGAATCAGATTCAGATTCAGCAGAGTGACCAAGTCCCAATTTCAAGCTGAAATCTGAGGGAGGAGCAAGCGAGTTTCTCAGTGGCTGCATGCGCGTGCGCGCGCGCAGGTAGAGAGCTACTTTCCCTTTTTATTTTTCCCTATTCTCCTAGGAACATGAATTGTACCAGTCAGCTCCAACCGAATTTGTACTCGCGTGTGCCTTCGGGTGGCGGTGAAAGCTTCCCGGGGGCTTAGATGGCAACGGGCGCCCGCGCCGACCCTTTTTGGTTGTTTTTGTTTTTATTTGTTTTTTTGTTTTTTTTTTTGTTTTTTTGCAAGGTTCTTCATCCTCCTTGTCGTTGCAGCTTTGGCGTTGAACGCAGCACACTCACACTCACCACTCCTGACTGGTGACTGATCGAATGTGTAAAGTGTGAGTGTGTAAGTACGTACAGTATGTACTTGATGAAGATACAAACGCATTATGTGCCTCCCTAGGTTCTTCACGCCTCTTGTATCATGGCTGGCTGTCTGATCGAACACGATATATTTTTCGGATTCTGAGTTCGTAATGTATGAAATGAATAAAACGTATGTTAAGTGAATTAACCTCGCTCTTCGGAACTTTGACAGACATGAGACGGAGCCCTCCTTTCTCGGGTGCCCTTCTTTATTTCCTGCCCGCTTGACTTGCTTGACTTGCTTGACTTGGAACATCCTCATGGACTTCGGAGTACACTCAAGACTGGTTGTCTGAAGATCGCCCAGATCGGAAGATCGGGGGAAAGTTGCAGATCGACTATCACGATTCCCTACGCAGAATCGGCTTGGCAGTTGCGTCAAAGAAGAAGAGAGATGGAAGGAGAGAGAGAGGGTCCAAGCGCTTCAGGACAAGTTCGGGCACAGGTTTGGGTTGATCGGAAGCAGTTTGCGGACGAGACTCGTGGGAGAACGGGGGGAACTTTTGGGAGTTTCTCTTCCTTGAACTATATTGCAGGGAATCGGTTGAGAATGCTCGAGGGTAGAGGCTATAAAATAACGAGAGATCCCATGCTGGATCAGGCTTTCCTTCCATGTACCATCTACACAACTTCCCTTTTCTAGGTTGATACGAGAGAGAGGCGTCTGGCATCCGAGCGTGAGGGGTGCCTGATGCGCTCCCTTTCCAACCATGGTTTTTCTCGTACGGGTAGTCAATGCCAACCCTCAGGCAAGTCCCACTTCCATGCCTATGATTTGATATGGGACAACCTACCACAAAGCACTTGCTTGCTTTGCCGCTGAATTCATCCAGAGTCTCCTTTTCACTGAGTTCAGATGCTCGGCCACGTCTACGGATTGAGCCTTTCAGAAGCGATTCACCGACACCTGGCCTTGCCTCTTGTCGCCGGAGCCGCGTGTCTTGGTCTTTTTGGTGGTCCCCGTCAAGGAACTCGAAGTCGATGCGACGAGGCATGTGCCTTCTTTCTTCATCTTTTTTGAAATCAAGTGTTTCCGGTTTTTGTTTTTTTTCTGTTTTATTTCATTTTCTTCACCTTTTTACCTGCGAGCGTTGTTGATTGGATATTCCCGGTCAGTACCAGCCAGGAAGAGGCCGAGGTCAAGAACCCTTTGCTTCAAAAAGAAGAGGAGGTGACAGGTGAGTTTGTTCGATAGCTCCTCTCCGTATGCTTGATTTTCGCTACGAAAGCGGGGCCAATGGCCTCGACTACCCTTCGCGTTTCAAACTCTCATCCCTTTTCCTCTATATCGGGCGATACATCATATACCAGTAAAACGGAACCACGGATGACGTTCTGGATTGTGATGCGATTGTGGTTTTTCTTGGTCTTCTGAAGCTGGTCCTCCGAATTCAGGTATTTCTGTCTGTCCGCGTCTCTCTCTCTGTCCAGATCCCGACTGGCCAAGGCTTTCTTTCCTCTCCCATCGGCTCTCGACTGTTGGCCTCTAGGATCTTGGATTTATTCTTAATCGTAAATCTTTGTGTGTGTTTATTGATCTGTGAGACTTAGGCATATTAAGAGCAGGCAATTTTTTCTTCATTTAGAAAGATGGGAAATTGGATTGGGATTTTTGTTTCGTTTTGAGTGACTCTCGTGTCTCGGTTCAACCTCTCGTGTTTCCCCCATTGTGTCTTACCAGCGCCAGAGTCGGCGCCGCCATCGATCGATTTCAAGCCTGCATAGGATGAAACGATTCGCATGACCGTTGGTTGGCTCATCTCCCGCAGGGGAGATATCAGTCAAGGTGAAAGGATGTCATCCTTTTTTTTTTTCGACATGGAGGGATGAAAAGAAGAATGGAAGGAAGGACAAAAATAAAAATAAAAGAATAAAAAAAAGTGGAGTAGATGACCGATAAAAAGGACTGCTAAAACACAAAATATATAGACAAGAAAAGGGAGAAAAGGTACTAAAAGATGGAATGAAAGGAAACCGCAGGTCAGACTGAAAGAGCACAGAGCGAAGAGCGATTCTCATCAGAGAAGGACACTAGACGGGATGTCTAACTAGCCATCGACCTGGACAGGTGATTGGAGTGACATCCTGTGTCTCCAATCGATATGATCGAGGTGTTGTGGTGGATCCAAGACAGACAGATCTCTCTCTACCTCTCTACACTTTCTCCCGTCAAGCCAATCGTCTTTACGCCAGAACTCGGATGATTGTGAAGCGATGGTGCGTGAATCGCTCACTTACTGCAGATGGAGAAGTTTTTTTTAGGACCTTCGTTTCCAACAGCTCTCATCTCTCTGCTTCCTTCCTTTCCTTGCAAGGATTCTCACGGGTTTCCGTCAAATTGGACTCTCTCGCTCCACACTGCAAGAATTTGAGCCGGCGTAGATGGTGGACAAAGCAAAGGTTTTTGGGCCGCCCATGTGCCGAATGGTGAATCAGCTTTCGGATCTTCGGATCGGAAGGGGAGGTCGAAGGCAGGACCGGAGGGGATGCACGCAAGTGCGCGGGAAAGTCGCGGTACGCACAGCTGCACCCACAGCTCATGTGGTCATCAGAGTCTCGTCGGTTCAACACATGGGCGGATGCGCTTCGCGCTCGCCTCACCTTCGCAAGGCGCCAGTTGCAACAACGAGTCAGTGATAGGTGTCCACCTGCTCATCCCGATTCCTCAAACGAATATCGAGATCTAGATCTACACAATAGCACTTGCGTTGGAATCCTTCAGATACGAGTCTCCAGAGGCGACGGGAGGTTGGACCACGGAGTGTTCTCCAAAACTGGGGGTTGAGCAAGTAGAGTCCAGCATGTATTTACATCCAGGATACATTTATATGTACTGAACACATAGATGTATTTATTTCCCTTCCCGACGCATCTCATCTCCCCATTTTCCTCCCTGAGGATTGGGGCCTTGATCATGTGATCGTGCACTAGACTTAATCTTTATGCCAAAGCCGTTTCATATGTTGGTGGTTGTTTAAGCTGGAGGGGTTCCACCTTTTTCATGCACGACGATTCCTCGCTTCCGGTGCACTCTTCAAGATGCGAACGGGTGGGTTCTCCACATCTTCTTAAACAAGCGTTAAGGCCCATAGAGCCGATCGGGAGAAATTTCGAGCCCGGATCTTTTATGGGAGCTTGGAAGGAACCCTCCTCAGCCCGATTGTGCCCGATTGGTTAGCCATTTTTGAATTTACCTACGATCTCACCTACATCACTTGTATTTCCACTTAAATCTTAATTCCATGATTTTTTATCACAAACATTCGTTAGAGTGGATCGGCGATCGATACAGACCTGATCGGCAAGGTTGTGGGCATTGGCGATTGGCGCCTCGGTGCCTTTGACCTGCAGGTCGTGATCAATCCGGATGAAAGGAAAAACACTAATAGCCAAGGACCGAGTCCCAGACTGCACCAAATCTGGCTTCTTTCAGCTTCGCGTCCCTCTCCTTCCCAAGGGAAATGGGAAGCTGAGAGGGGCATGCTGCAAAGCTGCAGAAGACTAGTTCAGAGATAGAGAGAGGAACCTGGAGAGACTCGAGAGTGAGTAGGATCTCGCTTTAGCTTGGCCTTCATCTTGAATACTTTAACTTTCCCTTGCCACGTCGACGCGATCAGGTGACATATTGACGAAGCTTGTCATTCAGGTTCAGCCAGAGGGACCCGCAAGGGTGATTCTGTTAGAGCTTGCTTGGATGTAAGATTCTTCTTGGAGCCTTGTGCCCTTGCTCCGCCTCCTCTACCAGGTGGAGTCCTGGGTTGCGTAACGGGGAAATCCCCACCCCCAAAGCCAAAGGTGCGACTACGCCTTCTTCCCCGATCGTGGTCCACATCCAACGATTTGAATCACGGTGACTCCGACTCCTGTCTGAAGATTTTAATTTTCATTTTATTTATTTTGCGATGGTATTATGATCCATGAGCATTGACGTCGAGCTGATGTCAACGTTCCCACCTCTCTCCCTTCCCCCGCTCGACCCGGCGACCAAATTGAAGCGCTCCTCCCTTCACCTCGCTTGGCAGGGCACGTTGTCATATGCATTCGACACCGTAGTCAACATGTAGCTAGTCAGCGTAGGCAGGGAAAAGATCGAGCGTACTGCGCTGCTTGTGCTGACGTTCAGTGATCAAGTGCTAGAAAGAAAATCATCTGATCGAATGATTCGAGCATGCATCGTGAATGATAATGGCCAGTCACAGTCTTGAGTGTGATTGCCCTCTTTTCTTGGGCTCGTGTTTCGCAGCGTTGTTCTTGATTCTGTTTGATCAGCTAAGGAACGGACGGAACAACCTACAGTAGATCGAGATGAGCAGAGAGTGGGGAGTGGGGAGTGTGCGAGCCTTTGCTGACCTCTCCCATGCTTTGACAGCTGACCTCGAGTGAGCATTAAGATTCTTGGTAAAGGTCATTTCTTTCGAATTCAATGATAGGATGGATGAGCTGCCACCGCTACCCTACACTTACACTTTCCTCCCTCCCCTGGACCCTTGATGGATCGAACGAGGGCACTGCACCCCTCGAAGCAAGCGAGGGAGGGTCAACGTGCATCCTCCACTTTTCCCTTTCGTCCCTCACTCAGGTATTCACTGGCTAGGGCGGGGAAGGCGAAGTCAGTGAGCGCCTCTTTACTTTGACCACGCAACTAACTTGTAGGCAGCTTTCCAACCAAACCCTGCTAGGCTTGAGGAGGTGGAAATAAAACCCATCCTTCCAGCTACTCTCCTCCGTGGCAACCTCAACACCTCCTTGCTCCCCATCCCCCTTTCCCCTCAATTCCAGCCTCTTCCTTCTTTCCTCTTCCTTCACAACCCACCACCAGCGCCTACGCGAAGGATCGATCAACTTGAAGCTGTGTCTCCCCGACTTGCTACAACAAGCAGCTCCCATTCACTTTGCTTTGCAGTTGTGAATCCTCGCCCTCGCCCTCGCCCTCGCCCATCAAAGCTTTTGTTCTGGTCGACTTCTGCCTGTCTTTCTTTTTTAAAGAAAAGGACGTAAAAGTCACACGTAAGAAGGAAGAAAAGGGGAAAAGAAAAAACAACAACAAGAAGAGAAACCAAAACAAAAACAAAAACGAAAAACCAACCTTCGCAGATTTTTCACCAGCTCAACGCAGCCTTCTCCACATTTCCCGCCTGATTCCGCAAGGCTCTTTCCTTCACGTCGGCCACTCCCCTCTCGTCGCCAGTCCTCGTCCTCGGATCACTTCAAAAAGAAGACCTGTCGCCAGTTCAGTGCACGACTGTTTCCGATTGCAGAGCAGGAACCAAGATGACCCCAGCACCCACGACGACTGCCAACCTCAAGCCAGCTTACCCCACAGGCTTTCCCGCCGTCAAGCCGGCGTTCTGTAGAGCAGAGTCGCAAACTAGCCTCCCCGCCGAATCTGTACCCCTCATCGACCTATACTCGGGTTCAGAGGATGTCGAGTCCTCCCGCGATGCTCTCAAACGCGAAATCATCCGCGGGCTCAAGGGCTCAGACAGGATCATGGTTCCGGGACGCGAGAACGATCCAGAGGATCTCAAGTTCGCCTACAAGCGCACGCTGCCCACGACCATCCTCTACGATGAGAAGGGCTTGATCCTCTATGACAAGCTCACCTTCGCCCCCGAGTACTACCTTTTCAACGCTGAACTCGAAATTTTGAAACAGTATGGGAGCGAGATAGCGCTCCGTATTTTTGGTCACCAGACCCAGCCTACATCCTCGCTTGTTGGCTCGTGCGACTCCGAGATCCATCGCAAGAACCGCATCCCATTCGATGACCAAGGTCACGCGCCAGACGGATCACCTCATATCAAGCGGGAGGATCCCAAGGGCAAGGTGGTCAAGGAAAAGTGGGGTGATGACAGGGTCGGAAAGCACAACGGGGGAGTCAATGCCGAGGAAGGCATGGACGCCGTGCGTTGCACTAGTGTCGGCTCCCTTGTCGAACTCGGCGCTGGCTCTCTTCGCAAGACCACCCACCTGATCCGGGCTTTGGCCAACCTGCCAAACTCGGGTCGCGGACCAAGCGTCAATTACTATGCTCTTGACTTGGATAAGTCAGAGCTTGTAAGGACGCTGGAAGAATTAAGATTGCAGGAATGCACGACAAAGGATCAAGGCCAGTGGACCGTCCTTGATGGCAAAGTGGCCCTCCACGGCATGTGGTCAACCTACGACGCTGGGCTCGACTTTATCGGAAGGGGAGGCCTCTCCAATGGACGAAATGAGGAAGAGGGCCAGCGTTGCCTCATGTGGCTGGGCTCGAGCATTGGAAACTTTGATAGGAAGTCGGCTGCAGATTTCTTGGCCAAGACCGCCTCATCGAGCCTCCGGGCTGGGGACACGATGCTGATCTCGATCGATAGGCGCAACAAGCCTACCGACGTAGCTTTGGCATACAACGACCCAGCCGGGCTAACTCGGGACTTCATCATGAACGGGATCGACAACGCGGACGGCATCCTTGGAGGGGGAGTCCTCGACAGATCCAAGTTCGAATACTACGACAGATACAATAGCCGAGAAGGGAGGCACGAGTCGTACTACCGCTCCAAAGTGGCTCAAGAGATCCATCTCCCGGGCGAGGACAAGCCTATATTCCTCGACGAGGACGAGCTGCTTCACATGGAGTGCAGTTACAAGTACAGTGAACGCGAGGCGCTAGACATATTCGACTATGCTGGCCTGCGGGTGATCCAGAAGTGGACGGACAAGGCGTCAAGGTACGATGTCTGGCTCGTGGAGAGACCGCAGTTCCATTTTTCCAACTCGAAGCCCTCCACTTTCGTCAGCGAAGGGCCAAGAGTCCACGCCGAGGGAGCTGACAGGAGGACAGACGATGGGTGGGCCAACAGCGGCGTGGACCACCGAGCCCAGGTTGCTCCGAGAATGGGTCTACCCAGCTTAGATGATTGGGACAACCTTTGGAAAGCGTGGGATACGGTGACTTTGACCATGATACCACGCGAAATGCTGCACGAGAAGCCCATCGACCTGAGGCACCTCTGCCTCTTCTACATTGGCCACATCCCAGCCTTCCTCGATATTCACGTATCGACGTACCTCGAGGAGCCTCACACGAACGAACGATTTTCATCCATCTTTGAGCGAGGGATCGATCCCCACGTGGACGATCAAACCAAATGCAATCCACACAGCGTAGTTCCCGCTCGCCTCGAGGACTGGCCGACTTTGGAGGAGATTCTTGAGTACAAGGATAGAGTCGCCGCCCGTGTTAGGAAGATTTACGCTAACATCGCATCTGGCAAGGTGATGCTCAATCGAAGGCTGGCCAGGATGCTGTGGATGACTCACGAGCACAAAGCGCTTCACTTGGAAACTCTCCTTTATAGTGAGTGGGAGCCATCTTTCACATCTGACAAAAGTTCATACATTGGTTGGGGCCTGACTACTGATCCAAACCGTTTCTAAACGAATTCGGAACGAAAATGAAAAAAAACAACTAAAATCACGATGATTAAAAATAAAGTGTTGTCTCAAAGCCCAAAGACCCTCCATCCCAAAGGCTTTGCAGCCCCAGATTGGCCGACACTTGCCAGAGGATGGGAAACTGCTTTTGACAGGCAAGGTGGGACGAAGGCCCTCGAGCAGCTTGTTAATTTTGATGCTGGAACCGTCATCTTGGGTCACGATGATGACGATAGTCAGGATTTCGACATTATTGCCAAAGAGCCAAGCGCGGATGTTGACGATCTCAACAAGCAATTAGGCAGTCCAGAGTTCGGCTGGGACAATGAACATCCTCAGAGGGCCGTCGAAACTGGCGCATTCAGCATCATGGTCGCCCCCATCAGCAACAGCCAGTATGCCGAGTTCCTCTTGGCTACCGGTAGCCGCGACATCCCGCAATCCTGGATTGACCTTACCGATGTCGAAGAAGGTATGAACGAATTCCACGTACGCACTGTCTATGGTCCGGTTAGCATGAAGGTTGCAAAGCACTGGCCGGTTCAGGCCTCTGGGAACCAGCTTTCTGCTTATGCTAAATGGAGAGGGGGCCGTCTTCCAACCCAGGCAGAGCTTCGCCGTTTCCTCGATTCACCTCCAGAAGTGATCTTACTGGATATCGCCCCAACCGACCAAAGTACAGCGCAGATTGGTACAGATGGCGCCGGAGACCTCGAACTCAAGCCGCCAGTGAGAGGATCAGCAGCCAAGTATGTGCCGCGCGAGCAGCAGTCTGAAGAGGACTTGAAATGGATGCGGGAAGCCCTGAAGATGGCCGAAGAGGCAGCCGCCAACAATGAAGTCCCCGTCGGAGGCGTCTTTGTCCGCAACGGTGAGGTGATCGCCAAGGGTCGCAACCGGACCAATGAGCTTATGAACGCTACCCGCCACGCCGAGCTTGAAGCTATCGACCACATCCTGTCTGTCCTCCCTCCGGCGAGTGGCAACTTTGCCCTCAATCCGCACTCGTGCCCTGCAGGCGACAATCCGTTCAAGGACACCACCTTGTATGTGACGATTGAGCCTTGTATCATGTGCGGCTCGGCTCTTCGCCAAATCGGCATCGGTCGAGTTGTCTTTGGGGCTGGCAACGAGCGATTTGGAGGGAATGGCAGCGTAATAGGATTGCACGACGACGATGCCCTCATTTCGTCTCCCAGTTACGAGGCGGTGGGTGGCTATCTCCGCGACGAGGCGATCATGGTGCTCAGGAAATTTTACATCACCGAGAATACTAACGCCCCAAACCCTTTGAGCAAGGCGAGGAGGGTCCTCAAGACTGAAATCCAGCCACCAGGAGTGTCTATGCACGGTCCTTCGGTAGCCCCTTCGAAAAGTGGCACCGGAAATCCAGCCTCCGCCAGAAGGAAGCTTGAGAATCCTTCCCAGGCCAGGGCCGCTCCGTGCGCCAACGTAGGTTTCCGCAACTGGCATCCGGTGCCTGCCCAACTGCCGCGGTTTGACCTCGACGGTACCTTGTTGCCTGGCCACAATGGTGGAGTGTGGGAGTGGACCAGCACGCCGTTCATGGATTACGAGGGCTTCAGGCCTTCGGCCCTGTACCCGGGATACAGCGCCGACTTTTTCGACGGAAAACACTCTGTGGTCCTCGGCGGAAGCTGGGCCACCGTGCCTTGGATCGCCGGGAGGAGGTCGGTCTGCAACTCATATCAAGCTGCATACCCCTACATTTTTGGAGGAGCACGGGTCGTCTTCGATCGCGCCGCTTGAAACTGCCATCATCAGCGAAACTTGAGAGTCGATATGCTCTGCATTCTGATTCTCTCTTTCTTTCTTCACCCACCCCCTCCTGCTGAAACCTGCTCTACGTGCCAAACCTTTCCCCCCTTCTCTCACCCTTCTGAAGTTCGAATTTCTTACTTGTGGTCACTTTGGTCTTCCCGCATCTCATGCTTCCATGTCTTCCGACTTGTAGCTCGGCTCCCACGATTGTTACTCGATTCTCTCCACCCCTTTTTTTGAGGTTCGGTGATCCACCTCACGTGAAAGAGGGGAAGAAGAAGGAGAAGAAAAAGGAGAGAGAGGAAGAAAGTGTAGAGAGAGGAAGAAGAACAAGAAGAAGAAAGGGAGGGAAGGTGTGAGGTCTGGGAGCCAATCAGCGTGCCGCTGTACAGGAACATGAGCCTCACAACCAAGCTGTGCAACAAGTTTTCTACCAGACAAGGTCACAGGCTTGATAAGAAGAGATAGGATGCCCTTACTTGCTGATTTGTTGGAGTTGCGAGATTTGGCAAGGACAGGAATTTCAGAAGACTTTTCTTTCGAACAGCTCATGACAGCTCCTACCTAAGCGATGTTGTGACATGGATGACCCTGACCCGATCCTCTTCCTTTCCTCTTTAAAATAGAAACCGTCAATACTCTTGCCCAACCATTGACAACCTCCTTCGCGCTCTTACTTTCCCGGTGTGGGATAGAGTAGGAAGGGGTGAAGGGAATGAGGTGATGGGAGGGATCTCCTTTGATGTTGCTCATTCAGTCCACATCGAACAACTCTTCATTCCGTCCATCTTTCAAGAAACGGAGTGGTGCTCCTACCCTTGTTTTGATGGAACTCTTTCCCTCCCTCCTTGCCCTTTTCTCCCCTTTCCCTTCCCTGTGGAACTCGTTGTTCCCAAGAAAAATGCTCGATCTTGCTAAAAAAGGCATCCCGGCTGACAAAGCGAAGGGGAAGGGGGTTCCAAATTCTTTCCTTCCTCTCTCCTCTTTGGCGCAATGGTAATCAACCCAACAACGCCTTTTCCTCCAACCTCGGGGTTGGCGGATTGTGAAACCTCCCTCCACTTTCACCCTCGCTGAAACCGTACCTTCATTTTGCGGGGCTCCAAGCCAAGTCTGAGGCGATTTCTCTCTTTTTTTTTTTTGGGGGAAAGCCGAGTTGAGTTCGACATTCGAACTGCGATTGGTAAGTAACGAACAAGGGAAGGAGAGGGAGAAGGTTGGGGAGCGGGGAAATTCTTTATGTATCCCTGCTTCGAATCGGGGGTTGCAATCGTTTCTGTGTGGGGACCCCGCAGATCGGGGGGGGGGAAGGCTCACATCGAATTAGGGTCCTTTGCATGAGAGGGAGAGAATGGGATGGCGGGGTTGGTGGGATTTCCCCGTAATTGGTGGAGGATAGGTGGAGGAAAGGGTCGGGTTTGGGGATGTGCACGGAAAGAGGGAGAGAGCAGCCCGGACGATGACGGGAATCACATTTATGAAGGCGACGATGACTTGTTCAGAGCTGGAGGAGGTGCTAAAGGTTCTTGGCCCCAACCTCTCTCCAGACAAATTCGAGCAAACCCAAAAGTGAACGAGTTGGGTTATGACGGCAAGAACGGTCGCTCTTGCAGCCAAGGTCGAACGTTTGGATCATGGTCCAAAACCGATCGGGACAATCTTCAAAGACCATCGCGATCAGTTTATCATCACAGGTCCCCGACGCCACCACGCTTACGTCACTCACCTTCCCATCGCAGCCTTCTGTCTCTATGTCACCCTTTGTCTCACCCCGCTCCTGCCGGCCGCGGCGGGCCAAAACCACTTGGTAACATCGGGCACTTTTTGAATGTATGCATGCGTCTCATACAAGAATCGTATTCGACTCTTCACTTGTCCACAGGCTGTCCTCGCGGAGTCCGAAAGTTGGTCGCCGCGCTACCATCCCATCCACACAAGGATGCCCACACACACGCACACCAAAAAAAAAAAATGAAGGGCGAGAACGCTCACAAGAGTAGAAGGTAAAAGGTGTTGAAAGGAAGTTCGAAAGGTATTGGAAATGAGAAGGAGAGTGAATACAAGAATGCTTGAGTAAGGATTCTCCTCCCCACCTTTGAGGAGCCTTGGTTGGACAGATTTGGATTCACCCTCTCAACAAAACGCACAGCTCTGCAGTTTCCAGCGACTCAAAACCGGACACTTTCTTTTGTCTTGGGTTGTTCTGTTATTTCGTATTCGTCTTTTGCGATTGATAGACGAGGACAGGAGTTGGCGTGAGGGGAGGGGGGCGTCGATCGCGAAGGCTCTTGTGGTGCCGAAGGAGAACTCGAATCGATTGACCACTGCTGGTAGGTAGATTTAGGAGTTGCCGCGAATGAGCCGTTACGTTAATGAGAGGTACGAATCGTGGACGGCCAAAAAGAAAAAAGGAAAAGAAAGGGAGGAAAGGGCTGTTGGACTCTAGATGCAGGCAGGCAGCGGGAGTTTCTCTTCTTCCCCCTACCCTCGATAAAAAAAAAAGGTGGGAGAAAGTGTGGGGACAGGAGGCGGGCAAACAGATTATGGACTTGTGAAGGGAGGAAGCAGTCAGAAAAGCAGGCAGAATCGGGTCTGAGTAATCTGTCTCGTATGCCTCAAGGGTTGCATGGCCCGGGGAATGACTTGAAGACGGATGATGACGGAAAAGAAAGGGGGAGGGGGTGAAAGCAGGATGTCGGAATGCCTCTTCCAAAGGAGAGCGAGAGCTGTGAAAGCGATTTTTTTTTTTTAATTTATTTTTGGGGTGTGGGTGGACCACAACAACCTAGTCGAACGTTGTTGAGGTAGGATGGGAATCCCAAGTACGTGATGGGTCAGTCTTGAGCCTGGGAGTCTGCGATCAGCTCAAAGACATTCCTGTTTCAACAACACTTCCTGTTGGGGGGGGGGGGGGGGGGGGGGGGGG
>KZ820019.1:3819-27452 GCA_003144235.1 Violaceomyces palustris | reverse complement strand
CCATTTCTTTTCAACGACGAAGACATGTAATCGACGTTTACTTACTCCAATCTCCAAACCTTGAAGTTGTGTTCCTCGTTGGCTTCGCCCCCCCCCCCTCTCTCCTTCCCTCCAACAAGCAAGGACAGTCATCCGTATGGACTTCATGGTCGATTCATGGTCAGAGTGGATACCACCCATCGCTCCAACATCCACCCTCCACCCATTTTCTAGATCACACGCAAGTGTCGTGGGTGGGATCCCAAGAGACAATCGAAACCAAACTTTTTTTTTCTTTTTTCTTTTCTCTCTGTTTGAACACAAGACATGTATCTACAGTGCCGTCTCTTACAGTCTCTTCTCCATGCCCTGTAACCGAGACGACGCGATTCAAGACGCCCCTACTCATAGAGAAGAAGGAAGAGCCCCTCCACCTGCTTGTTTGAGCTTGGGGTCCGTGATGGCCAGGACCCTGACCTCGATGCTCCACCTGGGCTCCGAGTCCTCCGGTGTGGTGGGATCCTCGAAAGCCGTGTGAGGCGTCCTGGTCTCGGTCTCGCTGTCGTAGCACTTTAGGAAGACGCTCTTGGATGTGGGTAGGCCAGAGTAGTAGTACCAGCGGTGGTCAGGGTTAGAGTGGATCTGTTTCAGCGAGTCGAGCGAGTAGGTGTGAAGGGAGAAGGATGGAAAGGAGAGAATTTGGTTTGGGAAGGAAGGGAAGGGGGGAAGGAACGAGGTCAGTGACGTGCAAGGTAAGAGGATCGGCTTGGCAATCCAACCCAACGCATACTGGACTCACCGCCAGCGTCTCTCCGCTCCAGGTCTTGTACTTCAACTCGGAGGGTTTCCAGTCGAGTGGCTTGCCGTCCTCTCCCCTGCTCACCGTCCTCGAGTCGGCGAAGGCGAGCGGAGTGTCCCAGGCCTCACCTCTGAGGGGCCTCCAGACGTTGACGAGCTGGGCGTGGAGCTCTCCTCTCTTGACCTTTTCGAGCACCTCCTCGCCGAGGTGCTTTAGGATCCTGTTCTCTCCCGCCTTCCTGCTCTGATCGCAGTGCGCCTGTTGGACCGGCTTTCGGTTCTCCGCGTCGTCCGGCAGGTGCTGATCCGAGGCGCTCCTCCTCTTCCTGACGGTGTGGTCAAAGATGAAGGTGCTGGTGACTCCGAGCTCCCTCTTCATCAGCAGGTCGATGTCCGCGTAGTACTCGCTCTCGATCCACCCTTTTTCGTCCCACCTCCTCTCCTCCCAAGCCTTGGCCGTCTTGCCTCCCTGGTCCCCCCATCCATCGACGATCTGGAAGCCGGCTTGGCGGGTGTTGAAGCCGCTCCTCTCCCTCTCCTCCGGCGTCGTCCTCCTCAGGTCGGTGATCTGGACCTCCTGACTGGAGTAGACAAAGTTGTTCTCGGGCTCCCCCTCTGGCCTGTCCGGGTAGAGGTAGAGGAAAGGTTTCTCGACCGACCGGTCCAGGTAATTGATCTTGGCCTTGACGGTGGGAGCTTTGAAGAGGAGGTTCTTGGCCGAGCTCGAGGCGATCGGTGTGGAGGTGGCCACGATGGGTTCGGTCAGCGTGGCGGTCGGCATGGCTTTGCTGTGTCTCCTGTAGGGTTGGATTGGGGCGGCGGGGGGGGGATAGAGTCTCTCTTGGTTTCTTCGATGGTGGAGATCGGCTGGTGTTGACTTGGACGATTGAATGCTGGTAAGGTAGGGAGAAGTGGAAGTGGGAGGTGAGATGGTGAGAGTGTGTGCGCGTGTGAGAGAGTCTGTGTGAGATTGAGAGATGGTGAGGAGCCCAACTTCTCGTCCACCGTGCGGACGGTACTTCTTTATACGCCCTGTCGGACTTTGGGGGGTTCGCAACCTCCCGTCGTTGCTTTGACGCGGTTCCGGAGCAGTTGTCAGCTCACGTTAGGCAAGGTTAGGTTTGGTTAGGCTTGGCTAAAGGTTAGGTTTGGTGAGGTATGGTGAGATGGATCGAGTGAGCCGAGGTGGCAGCTGGATCACCGGAGTTTAGGTGGCTGGGCTGACCCTTGATTCCCCTTCCTTATCCTCGCTCCTCTCTTTTTTTTCTTTTTAAGAAAGAACTTGAACGGAGAGTACTCCAATATGACACGGAGAGTTGTAACTCTGAATCACGAGAAAAGTGGAGGAGGAGGGAGGTGGAGGGTGATTCGCACTGTAGCTCGGGTTGATGGGGACCTGGGTTGAGCCAACCGAAGGAGATGATGTGATCCGATCCGAGTAACATGACTCCTCTCTAGTGATAATAAAATCTGAATGTCACTGCTTTCGAACCAAAGGCGAGGGAGGGGAGGGGAGACACTGACGACAGAACAGAACAACCTCGATCCCTTATCCCCGTGGGTTTCCCAAAAACCGCCCGCCCCCTCCGCCCCCAAACTCTTGATCGGGGCTTCATCTTGTTTTTACGTCGTTGCCCCGATCGATCGATCCAGGATCTGTCTTGCTACACTGCAAAAGAATTCCCGGCTCAGGATAGGATGGTTGGGGGGGGCTGGTTGGCTGGCTGGCTGGCTGGGTTTCAGGGGCAACGTGCTCCACGCGCTCTTCCCGCTTCCTTCCCCCTCCCGTCCATCCGACTCAGGGGTTTGTATTCACCAACTTGTGGAGAACTCGACTTGGCTTCACCCACCCCGGAAATGGGTTTAAAGAGGATCAGGGTTGAGAGGAGAATAGTCAACCCTCGCATCACATCCAAGTGGAATTTTGAAATGGGGAACGAAAGAGGGGGGGGGGAAGTTGGTGGAGGGGGGTCTCGGGGGAGACGCCACCAACACCAACCCCGACTCGTATCACCCTGGTTATTCATTATCGCTATTATTATCCTTTTCGAGCTCCTTCATTTCCACTCGCCACGCTCCCCCCCCCCCCCCCTTCTTTAGCCAACCCGTAGCCAAAGTCACGCACAACCAACTCGGTCAAGGGTAGTAGGGAAGCCACTCACCATCGATTGCCCATCCAGTCACCATCGATAGTCCATTCACCATCGATAGTCCCTCCTCCTCCTCCTCCTCCTCCTCCTCCTCCTCCTTGCCACACTTCAACCTCTCCCTCTCCTCATCCTAGTCCGCCCCACTCACCGTTCCATACCATCACCGCCACCACCACCAACCACCCTTCGAACCCCCTTCCTCTCCCCTTCACTCCCCGCATAGAGACATCCCCTCCCCTTACACACACTCCTTTATCCACTCCGTCTGCGCCCAGCATTTGCTCCATCTCTCATCTCACTTGCTTCTCCTCTCCTCCGTAGAGCGATCACCACCACGCACGACCAAAAACTAAGAAAGGAAGAAGAAGAAGAAGAAGAAGAAGAAGAAGAAGAAGAAGGAGTCGATGAAGGCAAGCAAATCCCAGTTCGGAAAATTCAAGTCGTGGGGATCCGGGATAGGATCCAAGCTCGCAAGCGCCCCCTCCTTGGACCAGGCCTCGAGGCAAGACCTCACCGGCGAGATCGAGCAAAGGGGGCAGGGCAACTCTGATCTCTACTCGGCCACCCAGGCCTACTGGAACTACCTCGGCAAGAAGAAGCCCATCCCCTTCGACCTCTCCTCCTCGGATCAACAGCACACGAGCCTCGCCTCCGATGGAAAGGTCCTCCCCATCGAGGCCATGGGCCTTGCCATGCTCAGCTACGCAAACCACCTGGGAGCCCAGTCGTCCGCCTACCCAGCCTGCCTCAACCTCCTGGGAGAGGCTCACCTCAAGCTAGGCTCGCTCCAGGCCTCCTTCGCCAAGGACACGTCCAACATCTTCCTCGCCAGGATCGCCAGGTCCAAGATCGCCATCGATTCCTTCCACGCCGCCATCAAAAAGCTCGACGCCGCCACCGCCAGGCTCGAAGCTGCCAAAGCCAAGGTTCAGAAGAGCAAGAAGGAGAAGAGGGAGCTCGAGGAGGAACTCCGGTTAGCCACCGCCATGTAGTGAGCATCTTTTTTTGAAAAAAAAATTCCCAATTCTTTCATCCGACTCACCCACCCACACACACACATTCTCTCTCTCTTTCTCTCTCTCTCTCCCCGCAACACCCGCAGCGATGAGGCGGTCACAGACGTCGAGGCTAGGGCAGAGGCGATCCAGGAATCGGAGCAGGACGACCACGACTGCTTATCTACGTACATGCAAGCCCACTTGGACTACCTCAGCGAGTCGCACGCCATTCTGGAGCAAGCCAGGCTCTCTTGGGTCGAATACAGCGGAGGCGGCAACAGCGACGTCAGGCGGCAAAGCACGTCGAACTCCCCAGCGCTTCCCGGCAGGCCGAGGTCTACCTCCATACCCAAGCCGAGGCCGCCGCCTCCGCTTCCGAGAAGGGCTTCAGCCAAGGAGGTGACCGAGGTGAATCGGGCGACGGTAGCCTCCAGCTTGACTTCGAGATCCTCGACGAGCTTGGCGACGATAGAAGGTGGGAGGACGCTGCGAAGGTCTTCCATGAACGAAGATCCCGACACAGCAGCAGCAGCCGGCACAGGTTCGATCTCAAAGAGTGGGAACGACAAGGAGAGGCCCAAGAGGCTCAGGATGCCCTCCTTTACCGCCGCCACCGACAGTGTCACCTCGGTGGCGGCCGGGATCGGATCCTCTCTTGGTCGGACCAAGGCAGCAACCTCACTCTTCTCTTCCAAGACCAAGGACGGAGCCGACCCTTCTCCATCAGCAACGGGTCCCTCCGCAGAGAAGGAGAGAAAGGAGCGAGAGAGTGGCATTGGAGGAGCGAGTAGCAGCAGGTGGGGTGGGTTTATGGGGAGGAGCAAAAGGGAGCCCGGGTTCTTGGAGATGGACGCCTCTGGCGAGGCTCCCGACTCGACCTTGAGCACCAACTTTTCCGGCAACCATGGTGACTCGGCCAGGTACGAAAACGGAAGTGGAGGAGCAGGGGCTTTCGGCACCGAGTCTCTGAGAGAAACGATCGTCAACGGGGTCGGTCTCGGAGAGAGCTCGACGACCGGCTCGTACCTAAGGGAGAAAGAAAAGCGGCGGACGATGGATCTGAGCGATGAGGCTGGCTCGCCCATCTTCCGGACGACGTCTCCCAACGGCGATCAACACCACCACCATCACGATGTCGTCGACGTGGTCAGCTTCGGTGGCGATCCCGGCTACCTTGGATCGCCTTCGTCGTTCGGCCTTGAAGCGCACCACACTGGAGCCAGCGTCCTTTCGGACGGGGATCCGTTTGGAGGAGGGGGTCTGGTCTCACCTCAAGCTACGGGACCCAACTCGTTCCTCCACCACCACCACCACCACCACCACCCCAGCAGAAGCGCCTCCGGTGGATCAGGTCTCAAGACGGATACGGAAGGGGAGGAAGAGGACGAAGACGACTTTGAGACCTCGGCCCTCACCGCCGGTTTCGAAGCGGCTGATTCCAACTACAACGCCACTGGATTCGACAACGGTCTCCTCAACCCCAATCCCGCGCATCCCCCATCTGGAAATCACCACCCGACCTCGTCGTCGACAGAGACCTCCAAATCCAGAGGCCCACCCCCTCCCGTCCCATCCAGTTCGACCTTCCTATCCAAACTCAAGACCAAAGTCCCCGCACCTCCACCTCTCCCTCAACGTTGAACGTCAGACTTCCCTTTTCCCTACATGCATGTAAAAAAAAAACCCTCACTTGGGCTTCCACCTCCTTCTTCCGTTTGGAAATAAAAGAACCTATTTATCTTCTCATCAGGCCTGCGGAGGAAGTAAGGGGGAAAGGGAAAGGGGCCGAAGAATGAAGATGGCCTATTTTCCTCCCCCCTAAGAACACCCAAGGGAACGAGTCGCCCCAAACTTCGCTTCCCCGTCTTGTTTTTTCCCCGGTCAATCCTCCTCTTCGTGAGGGATCCAAGGGGGGTGGGGGGTTGAAAGGCGAAGGTGTACGAGGATCTCGAAACGGACGACTTTCGATCTTGAATTGATCTGTCATTCTGTCCTTGTTCGGAAGGGAGAGAAGGGAGGGGGGATTTGGCACTTTTGGTGGGTTACATTTCTTTTTTTTTTTTTTCTTTTTTTCGCGAAATTCTTTCTTTGGACATGTTCTTCTTTTGAATCCCGGTCTTTGGGAAAAGAGGGTGCGGGGGGAGGGGGGGGGGTTGGGGTTCGCTTTAGGTTAAGGTTGAGGGGGGTAAGGTAGCTCTCTCTTTTTTGAATGCCGGTTCTCGTACTGTAATGCAAAAGATGATTTGGTAGCAAGCAGCGGTTGAGTTGGGTTGAGTTGCGTGTGTGGGGGTATTGGGTTTGATTGATCAAGGATGAATGATGGATGAGTGGTTGTGAGGGGATAGGATGATTGGGACTGGAGATGGACACGAGGATTGCTGACAGAGTGTGGAACGGAGACGGGCAGACAGAACGGGACTCCCAAGGATCTTTTCTTTTCGCGGGGTTGGGGGTTGGGACTCAGGATGGGGAGAGGCGAGAGTCATCCCTCCATACAGTGAGGATCGGGACGGCAGCACCTTGACGTAAAGATGAAATCTCAATGGTGCGAGGAAAATAGTGGGAGAGAGAGAGAGAGAGAGAGAGAGAGAGAGAGAGAGAGAGAGAAAGAGAGAGAGAGGAGGTCGGCACCTGGGAGAGTAAGATACTTTTGAGCGATTCAGGTGCGAGTGACTAGGTGGGAAGCGTGGCCGGCACCCTTTCCCCCCTACGCCCTCCCGCGAGCCCCTCCTCCTTCTCAGACAGCAGTCGCCTGCAAGGTCGGAGTGGGAGGCTGGAAGGAGGGCTGGGGAACGCTTCCCCCTCCGAGTTGGCATCTATCAAGGAGGGCATGGTAGATGAACTTGTAGGCCCATAGGTTGCCCTTCATCCTTCGAATGTCGAGACTGTAAAGCCCGGGCAAGTTCTTGATCTTGGTGACCTCGACCGAGAAGCGGATCTCTTGCCCGCCGTCTACCGAGGCGTCTCCGTAGAGCGGCGGGGGCTGGGTCTGGTTGCCGTCGCCGGCCTGCTCCACCTCGAACTGACTTGTCGTGGCAGAGGAAGGTAGGATGGCGCTTCCTGGAGCCGAGCCACCCGACGAACCCTGCTGTTGACTGCCCCTCCTCAGGAAGTTTCGGATGCTGCCTCCTCCCGTGCCTGGGCCAGTGCTTGGGCTGGGGCTCAGGGGGACACCGGACGAACGCGAGGATCTTTCCAGCTCGGCCTGCGAGGGAGGGAAGACCGAAGTCTTGATGCTCAGGCCGAGCCCCTGGGTTGCGCCGATCAGCGTCTTGGCCCTCTTTCTCCGAACGCATTCCAGCTTGAAGTCCTCGTCCTTCTCCTTGCGTACGTCGATGCCCATCTCGAAGAGGGCCTGGCGCACTTTGTGAAGCACGTCAGGAGGTGGCCGAGAGGTGAGAGCCGACTGGTCGACAGCGCCCAAGTGGAAACGGAGTCGTGAGTCGTGGTAAGCGATGCTTGCCTTCTGGCCAGTCGGCACCACGGCCGGGCTCTTGGGAGGTGGAAGCGGGGCGACCATCGTGGCCGAGGCTTTCGGTGTTGGCTGCTGGACGGTCGAAGCGCTCGACTTGACGCCGTTGACGCTCGAACGAGAGACTTCGGTGGCGCTCGTCATTCGGGTCAGGTCGGTAGCGTCGCTAGCCTGACTGTGCGTACCAGATGTAGATCGAGAGGACGGGACGGAAGAGCTGGCCAGGTCGTCCTGGTTCGAGGGAGCGGGGCTCGTGACGAGGACCTGTGGTGCGTTGCTGCTCGAGACCGAACCGAGGTGCTTGCTGCTGCGCGCTTGGCTTGAGGCGGCTGGCACCCTCTCGAAGGGGGGCAGAGGAGGCTGTTCGTTGAATCCACCCCGGGACAGGCTCTTCTTGCGGAACCAGTCCATGACCTTTTTGGCGGCGCTGCTGGATGGCCCGACAGTTGACGAGCTTCCGTTGATGCTCTCATCGAAGAGGCGGTTCTGCGTTCTGACGGATCCCGTCGGGGGTCGGGAGCTGGAGACCGAGGGGGACTGGCGAACCGAAGGGCTGGCTGCCGTGGCGCTGCCGGCCACCTGCCCGGCGGAGGCTTGGACGTCACCGTCTTTGCGGGCCCTGCCGGCGGCTTCCTTGAACTCCTCCTTCTTGCTTCCGTTGGATGCCTTCTCTCGATCGCGGGTGGCCGGTGACTCTTGCCCTGCCGGGCGGCCGACGACCAAGCTCATGGCTTTTCGCCTGCTGCTCGACCTTCCCGGGCCGTTCACGTCCTTCTCGTCTCGGACTTTGATCGAGCCATCTGCACGATTGGCCACGGCTGCCTGGGATGCCTCGCTTGAACGTGAATCGTTTGCGATCGATGGCGAACCGAGGAGACGTCCGAAGAAGAACTTGTCCGTCGACAGGCCCTTGCGGTGGCGGGAGTTGGTTCGTTCGACCTTGGCCGAGGGTGGCATTTGGGAAGTGGAAGGTCTTGCTCCGCGCCTGCTCCTTGCATCGACAGCAGACGCCGATCCAGTCGAGGCAACGCGGTCACCAGGCGCCGGGAAAGCGACGCTCTCGGCCTTGCCAGGCAGCGGGTTTGAAGCACCGCGAGACGAGGCCAGCGCCGAAGCCGTGCTGGCTGAGGAAGGAAGGCGAACGTCGATGGTGGCAGTTTCGGCCTTTGGAGTCTCGTTCGAAGGAGTTTGCGGGGTAGGCGACCTCTGCTCCAGGATCGGGGAGGGGACAGTGGCGACGGTACGAGTGACTGCACTTTTCGCCGACGTCTCGGTACTGGCCTTTGGCGAGGGGCGAGCGACGTTGGTGGGCGCAGCAGCACTGGCGACGTCGCCTCCGAGGGCGGGAGGGGCCGGCTTGACCTCGGCAGCGGCAGCAGCGACGGGAGGAGGTTTCTGAGGGGTGCTCTTCTTCCCGTTCATCACCGGGGAGGCAGCAACAGCAGGGGCGATGTTTTCCTTCTGAGTCTTTGGCAGGGGTGGGATGGCAGGAGCAACTTTGACAGCCGGGGTAGGAGACGACTCCTTGCGGCTCCGTTCGGCTTCGCGGTCCCCACTGTACTCGAGCTGGATTGTGTGCCTCTGCGTCTTCTGGGCGGCCGGCCTCCTGTGGTCCGACTCCACCGTGTTTCCAGCAGAGTCGCGCTTGCGGCCACTGGCATTGGTTTGCGAAGAGGACGAGGAGACGCTTGTGTCGAGCCTTGTCCTTGGCTCGCCCCTTGCGTTGCCCTGGGCAGTGACAGGATCCAGGCCTTCGGCCAAAGCCCCGGAGAGAGGCACGCCGAGCGCAGGATGGCCTTGAGGAGCATGGGGGGAGACGGTAGCCTCCGTTCTGCGGGAAGGAGCGGAAGAAGTAGAGGGAATGGAGGGAGAGGCTTCGTAGATGCGATCGGGGACCGTGGTGCTGGTGGCCATGGCGCTCTGGTGGCGTTGCGACTTGGTCGACTGGGCAGCGGCCATACCGACAACGTTGCGAACCGATTGGCTCCTGTCGACTTGCTGCTGCTGGCGGTGCTGCTCTTGGATCTGCTGCTGGTAAAGCATCTGCTGACGGTAGATCTGGCGTTTCTTTGTCTGCTGCTCTACGGCAGCCCTTTCCAGGTCCTCTACCGAGAACTTGAAGAGGTCGCGGTAGGCCGAGAGCCAGCTGTGAGACATGACCTGTTGGAGGTCGGCACGTCTGAGAGGGTCCGGGACGAGCATCCTCGAAAGCAGGTCTCGGGGCTCCGCCGTGATGTAATCGGGGAAGGAGAGAGGTGTGGCCATGATGTACTTGTATAGGAGGTTGATGTTGTCGCCGTCGGGGTTCGCGGGATCGTCATCGAAGGGGAGGTAGCCGGCCAGCATGGCGTACAGAATGACGCCACAAGACCAGACGTCGACCGCCGAGCCGGCATACAGACCGTCCTGGACGACGAGCTCTGGCGCAGCGTAACAGGGGCTCCCGCAGCTGGTCGCCATCAGGTCGTCGCGACGGTCCTCAAAGTTGTTGGCGAAGCCGAAATCCGTGATGATGACGTTGCGGTTACGGTCGAGGAGGAGGTTCTCGAGCTTCAGATCTCGGTGGACGATCTTCTTCTGGTGCAAGTAAGAGACTCCGGAAATAAGCTGTGCGAAAAGGCGGCAAGCGTCTCTCTCCTTGAGATACTTGTGCGCGAGGATGTGATCAAACAATTCTCCGCCTGTGAGAGATGGTTGTGAGGGGATGGGTTCAGTGGTGGTCAGCCCAGAGTGCCTGTCTTGGTTTCCAAAAGAGCCCCTTCTTTGTATCCCTCGCGCCGTCAAAACCTAACCCTCAGCCAACTTACCAGAAGCGTACTCTAGAACGATTCCAATGTAACGATCGGATTCGATCACTTCGTAAAGGCGAACAATGTTGGGATGTCTCACGTCCTTGAGGGGAAAAGAGAGGGGAAATAGGTGTAGGAGGAAGGGTAGGGGTGGGAAGGTGAGCGGGTGTTCGGACGGTCAAGGTGATAGGCACGATGGAAACAGTCAATCCACCCGGCATGAGAGGCTCGATTGGTTCGATATCACCCCATGCAGTCACTCCGGGTTTTCCTTTTCCTCCTTCATCGTTTCCTCTTTTTCTTTCTTCCCGCTTGGGAGGGGGTTGTCCACCTGTTCATTTTTTTGATGCGCATCTCTTCCTTCCGCAAAAAGACCGGTCGTGTCGATCTTTTTACTCACTTTGAGGACCTGGATCTCACGTTCGACCTTGCTCATCTTGGCCGGATCCTTTTCCGGGTTGTTGAGCTGGAGCTGTCCTCCTGGCGTTCCCACCTTCTCCCTCTTGATCAGCTTGACGGCCACCTCCTCGCCCCACTCCTTGTGAACACCGAGCTTGACCTTGCCGAACTCTCCCTCTCCAAGAGTCTGGAGTAGCAGGTAATTGCCAAAGTGCACCTGCTGGCGCCTTGGGTGGGCGGCGAAGTAGGAGAGCGCGGCGGGCGAGGTGATGGGTATCCCGGACGAGATGGCCTGGTTGGTGATGGCGTCCATGCCGTGAGGCGAGGAGGGGAGCGGTGGCGCCGACGATCCACCTCCTGGCGTCGAGCTGCTGCTGCTACTGCTCGACATGGTCGGGTGAGCGCTGGCACGTCGTTCGGCATATGTGCCCTGCATGGAGGCGAAGACGTTGCCCGAAGCCTGCGAGCTTCGGGAAGAGCTGTGATCCACGGGGGTCGGCATGGCCGAGACGGGTCGGTGAGAGTGAGACTGGCCGCCAGTGGCAGCGCGGCCTGGTGGAAGGTGAGCGTAGGTCTGGGTCGCAGGCTGCTGCAGGGTCACGCTGGCCCCGGTCATGCTCGAGTAGGCACCAGAGCCACCGCTTGACGAAGGGGATGAAGGCGAGGTTGAGGTCCTGTGAGCATGAGAGGAGCGAGGCACTGTCTGAGGGGGACCCATGGTCCCCGACTTTGGATCGCCACGCTGAGGTGGCGAGGCGGGCGGGGAGGGGTAGCCCGGTGACCTGGATCCCGCGGCGGCGGCGGCAGAAGACGCGACGGTGGGAGACCGGCTACTGGCCTGGCCTGCAGGATGAATGCTTGTCGGTGTCGACTCCCTGGATCCAGATCTAGCCTGCGTTGATGACACATATCCATGATGTTCTGGTGACAATGGTGGAGAGGAGGGATGGGGAGAAGCCGAGATGGAAGGATACGACATGGCTGTGAGGTCGACCTGATCTACCTCCTTTCTTTTCTCTTCTTTTCTTCTTCCTTTTTCTCCTTTCCCTTTATGTTTCTTTTTTTCCTCCACTCAAGTTGCCGTTCGGTCTGGCTGAAGCGCCGTGTGGAAGTGATCGAAAGATTCGACTTGCTCGACTTGGTTGAGTTGAAAGGGAACAAAGGGTGGTTGGGAATAGTGTATGGCAACGAGAGGAATCCGTGTCCACCTGATGAGGAGAGGAGAGGGGGTTGCAGTAGACTTGAGTGAGGGAAAAGAAGAGAAGAAGGGAGAGGGGAAAGGGAAAGGGAAAGGAAAAGGAAAAGAAAAAGGGAGGAAGAAAGAAGGCGATGGGAAGGATAGGAGCTTGATGTGGGCAGGCGAGAGTACGATGAGGTTCAATACGGTCCCTGTTGGTCGATGGGATCCCCAGGTCTGATTAGGATGGGAAGGCAGCAACCGCTTGTTTTTGCCACTGATCAAAGTTGCGGGGTTTGAAAAGGGTCTCTCTTGGAGAGGCTTCGCCTCCTTTTCCTCTCCGTGTGTGTCTCAAGGCAAGGGGGGTTGAGAGGGGAAGGAAGCAATGAGGGAAGGGAGAGAAATGCGAGAGATGATGGAGTAAAGACAGAGGATGCGAGCCTGAGAAGGGGGGAGGGGGAAGGGCGGAGGGTCGTCTCCCAGTCAAGAGGAAGGAAGCCTTCGCCACGGAGGATGTCGTCTGTGGACACGTGGAAGGCCAGGTGGGTGACGATGGAGGGAGGGAAGGGGAACAGGGGATGAGGGACCGACGTGTCGGGTGGTTGATGATGGTGATGGTGATGGTGATGGTGAGGATGGTGATGGTGATGGTGAGGATGGGTGAGATGACGGTTGGGTTTGGTTTGAAGGGGAGAGGAGAGAGAGAGAGAGGGTGGGAGGGAGGAGAGGGGGCTGACGGAGAAGTGAAATTGGGGGGGTTAGTGAAAGGGGGGCGGGGAGAGAATAGAGGAATGAAGGTCGCTAAGGGCAGAGGAGGAGAGAGGAGGGGGAATGGGAAGGCGAGCGCGACGGTTTTGCTTCAAGGCCAAAAAAAGGTTGAAAAGGAAAGGAGAAGGAGGAGAGAGAGAAGAGGGGGGACAAAGCGCGGGGTTGGAAGCCGACCAGGGGCGCACACCCTTGTTTTGGACCACAGCAGAGCTGGGCTTGTTTTGATCCTTACCACTTTTCGTTTTGTTTTGTGTTTTGTGTTTTTTTTTTTCTTTTTTTTTTCCCACTGCAGTGACTACTCTTCTTCATCCCTCCCTTCAAGCCCTTCCGCTTCCTTCCCCCCTTCTTTTTTGGCTGCTTTCTCTTATCCCCTTTTCGACTTTGGGTCGACCTTGTTCGGTTTGCTTTTGGTTTGGTTGGATTCCTTGTCTCCCTCTCCCTTCCTCTCTCATCCAGGCAAGGTGATTTCGATCTATGCTTCTGTCTTCTCCTCTTTTTTCTTTTCTTTTCTTTTTCTTTTCTTGGCCCTCTCGCTCGCTTTCCTTTCTTAGTAATAATGACCACAAGTGTGGGTCTTGGTGAGTCGTCTACTGTATGTACGTTCTTTTCCCTGCTTTGCATGCATACGTGATACACGTCGGATGCATGCATGCATCTCTCGCGGTCCGCCACAGACGTGTGCGGTGTTGTGCTGGTTGTGTGGTGTGCTTTCGTGTCTGATTGTTACACTAATTCCATTATTCTGTTTCGTTCGACCGCGTGCACTCACGCGCGCGCGCGCGAGAAGGTTGTAGTGTGTTGGATTCGAGGAGGGGGAGTCAAAGGGGAGCGAGTTGGGTGCGTGTCGGTGTCGGTGATTTCATTTGCTCTCGCTCTCGCTTTCGCATTCGGATCTTCCACAAGCTGGATTCGTTTGCTTGTATCTTTATTGCATCTTCCCACCGAATGCTTTCTAGTTGAGAAAAAGAAAAAGAGGGAAGAATAAAAGTCACAAGAAGCAAGGGGTTTATACATGGTAGTCCGAGGAGCTCTCTCCCTTCCTTTTCCCCCAACCCTTCCCTCCTCCCGCTTTCCCGTCTCTCTCCTTTCCTCTTTTGTTGGTCGAGTTGGATCTAAAAACGCCCCGTCCGAACGACGGAACAAAGTTCTGAATCACACCTATCGCATGTGAATAAGGTGAACAGGCTTCCTTGCGCACGCAACCTCAACTTGACCCGAAACCCCAGCCACCACGATCCACCGCAAGCGTGTGGGTCTGGTCTCTGGGTAGAGATGATCACCGGGAGTGACCAAACTTCCGTATCAGTCACCAGGGGGGGAAGGGGGTAAAGTTGAAAAGGTCGCTTCTACGTGTAACGCTCTTCTCGCTTTCATGTGTTTTGTAGTGGCCCCCTTTCTTTTCCTTTCCTTTTTTTTTTGGCTTCGTTTCTGATTTCGTTTCGGCTTCTGCTTCTGCTTCTTTTCTTTTTCGCTTTTGTCTTCTGCCTTTATTCCAAACACTCACACTCATGACTCCTTGCGACACGACACGACTGAGCCGTGGGCGTGGGTTCATGGAGTACATAAGTAGTCCCATGTGTGGGTGTACAAGTACAGAATAGGTGCAGCATGTTAGGCTAGTCGCTGTTTGCCACTCAAGAATTTGTAATCGACCCTTCTCAATCGAATAACTTGCCCGCCCGGGTTCAAGCCAACAACACCTCACCAAGCGAAACCTTGTTTGATTCGTCCGAGAACGCCAACCGCAATCAATCACACGCACGAACATCCCCTTTCTCTGACTCTTGCTCGCGTCCCCTCCTCCGCCACCACAACTTTCTTGCGAAGGGTCTGCTCGGTGAGACGGCGATCAAGGAAAGGAGGGAGGGAGGAAGGGTTGACACCATGCGTCCATGATCATCTTCATGATTCAGAAGGGGAGGCGATGCGATCGGGGCCACAGCTCGACACTGGCAGAGCAGGTGGTTGGCATCAGAGTGGATTCGAGATCCGAGGGTCTCAGGAAAGGAGGGGGCGCGAGCACTCACACACTCATTCATGACTGTCTGTAGATAGGTAGAGAGGGGGAGTTTGAAAACTCAATTTATGCCTCGCGATGATCCTCTTCAGCTCGACTTAGTCCTGACTCCTTATTCGAAAGAAAGGGAAAAAGGGAGAGTATTACAACAGAATACAGAAAGCCTCCCCCTCCCCCCCCGCATACCCCCTTTCGGCTGTCCATCACGAGGCAAATCCCCCCCCCCCCCCTCCTTTGCTCAACCTTTCTTGAGTTAGAGGTTCGGTGCCCCCTCTTCTCTCTCCCTCCCTCCCTCCCTCCCTCACTTCCCCTTGACACCCTCTCTCTTGACCATCACTAATGCCCACTTGAGATTTCATCTTTTCTTCCCTTTCCTTTCTCTTTTGCAAGGCAGCAAGAGTACAGATCGTGAAAGCGAGAGGGGCACTCGTGATTGTTCCTGCCTGGTTTAGTCTAGGAGTCCTCTCCTTCCCCCTCTTTCACAAAAGGTGGGAAACCTTATCCCGTTACCGACCAAAGACACTCGCACTCTTCCAGAGATCCCCCTCCCCCTCCTCTCTATTTTTCTTTTTGGCATTTGCACGAGGAAAGGAATTCGGTGGGATCGGCACACGCTCGCTCATCATTCCTTGGGAAACGGCCCCTAACCTAACCTCGCTCAACAGCAACCTCTCTCTCTCTCCCCCCTCTGATCGAACGGAAGGACGGAGAGGGGAGTTGAAAGAGACCTTGGCGCTCTCCTCTCCATCATCGTGATTTTCTCCTTCGACTTCCATTCGCTCCAACCTCCGTCGGCAAATTGGGACTCGTGCGCAAAATGTCGTTGTGATCATCCAACTCTCCCGTGACCCGACTCGACACACGTTCAGTGAGGTAGTTCCCTTTCGAAGGAGCGGAATGCGCAGCGGGGGGGCCCGGTTGGGAGGGGGGGGGCAACCAAGGCATGTGAATCGTCGTCTCCATGGCTCATTCGAAAGAGGGTGGCCAGCTGTACCTGTTTGGCGCGACTGCATGCAGTTTTTCCAGTTTGAACCACCCGCAAGAGAGGAGGGACTGTAAGCTGGCAACCTACAGTGTGAAGGTTGAGGGGAAGGGGAAGGGGAGGTCCAGGGGAATAGGAGGTCAAGGCCAACGTAGGAGAGGAAGGACAGGTAAAGCTTACAGGCTACCCTACCATGGTCCATGCGCCTCTCCCTCTCTTCCACTTCCACCTCACATTTCCCCTTCCTCTCCCCCTCCTTTCAACGCCCACGCTGATTGACAAGGATTCCCATGTTGCCATCACGAAAGAGTCCCTTTCGCTCATGCTCCCATCCCGCCCAGTGAACCCATGTGGTGCGAAAACTGTCAGTCATAATCACAAATGAGTGTGATTGCAAGTGCCCTCCAGAGTTAGAACATGCAACTCCATGTGTGTGATCCTGTACGTAGTTACGTATGCACACAAGGAAAAAAGAGGTGCATACACACATTCATAAAGTGCACACCATCCATCCCCCACCTACATGCATACGTAACTTGCGAACCGCCCACCCCTGGGTTCTGTACAGGATTTACAATGTCTATACCGTATGCATGCACACCTCTCGTCGTCGTCGTCGTCGTCGTCGTCTGGGCGAAAGAAGTGCTCGCATATATTGGTGAGCAAAAGTCGACTTTCGCTTGGGAGAGGGGAACAAAGAGGATGTGGCGGTCTTTGCTCCCGTTCTTCCTTTCTTCTTCTTTTTCACTGCTTACGATTCCAGCGGAGGAGAGGATGGGAGGGAAGGTGGATCGGGGTCTCATTTCGCTCGGCGCCAAACAAGGCGAGGCTGTAACCATCCAAGCCCCTCCTCTGTAGAAGAAGGGAGGGTTCATCTTTCAACCAGGCTATGGATGGGGATGATGGGTTCGGTTGCGTTCGGTCGAGGCGGAAGCAAGTTCTTACTGACTCCTCTCCTTTTTCTTCCGCAAGTGGAGGGATGTGAGAGAGAGGACTCCTCCGTTCCCTCCGGACAAGCTATTGAAGATCCTCCCCACCATCATTTGACTCCCTCCTCCAGGCCTCCCAATGTCGGATCAAGGCTGTGCTTGCTGAGCTTGGTCGAAAGAGACCTTCCGGTTCTTCACTCTTCCTGTCATGATGAATTTGCTGCTGAGGCGTCATCGTGTGGTGTGGTGGGCAAGGCGAACTCGAGAAGAAGGCGCAGTTCGGCAAATCCAGTAAGACCAGGCAGAGGACTTGCCATGACTCTGATGAAACCTGACCGACCTCGGTGCCGAGCCCGTCATCCCGTTCCGTAGGTGATACGCTACCTCCATTAGATCTGATGGAGGCCAACATCTGATGGAGGCCAACTCAACGCCAGGCGGGGAGGTGGTGACCGGAGTCGAGCGAAAAAGACTCGAGCATGTATCGTCAAGTCTCTTCTTGGCTCGTAGCTTGAGAAAAGTCAGCCGTCCAGATTCGGCTCTTCGCGCTCCGGTTGAATGAAGATTTCGAAAGAAAAGAAAGGAAAAGGGGGGGGGGGGGGGGAGGGGGGGACTCGAACATGGGCAAACCATCCCGATTCATTGGCTTTGGTACCTGGGGAGCTCAGTTCGCATGATTCTCGTCAAAGATGACAAGAATCAAACTGAGCATTCCTCCAACCTTCTTATCTTGATCAAGGCATCCCAATCACGAATTGGAGAAAAAAGATGACCGAGAATGTGTCGGAATCCTTTGACGTACACATCCACTTCCTTTGATCCATCTACCAAGGAGGGGTGAAAAGAACGAAGAAAAAGGAGAGGGAAAGGATCACCATCCACCTGTCCCCACCCACGCCTTCGAACCACCTTCAGCCGTCCAAAAGATGACGACCTCGTCGTCGCCGTGCAACGACGGCTCTCTGGGCCCGACATCTTCGTGTCGATTCTTCGACTTCACCATCACCTTTGAAAACGTCGTCTTGGCCATCTTGCCTTCGGTTCTCTTGATCGCCTGCCTGCTCTTCCGTCTTGTCGTCCTCTTGCGAAAGCCCAACCTCGTCTCGAGCCCGTCTACCGTCGGATCTTTTGGTCAGTTGGTCGGCTCCAGGGATCCGACTTCGCTGCTCAGAATCTTCACAACCTCTTCCTTCGCCTTTATAAATGTCGTCGCACTGGGTGTCGCCTTTGGGTCGGGATCGAGAGGGGGCCAGGCAGCCAAGGATGCTCTCCAAGCAGCCACCCTCCTTCCAGCGCTGGTTCTGACCCTCGCTTCGAGCTTACTACTCGTCCCAGTCTCCTTCCTGGAGAGGCGAAGGACGAGGGGTGGTCCATTGATCATTCCCCTCTGGGCCTTCAGCTCCTTGCTCTGCGACGCTGCAAGGATCAGGACTTTCACCAGCGTTCCCGAGGTTCACCGCTCGTCCTTCTTCGGCATCTTTGTCGCTTCATTCGCCGTGAAGGCTTGCATCTTGGCGACGGAGAACACCAGCGGCATCGATCTTCTAGTGAGTAAGCTCCCAGCTCAGATCAATACCTCTCCTTTCCATCTCGATTTCGGATATTCAATAAAAACATTCGCCCTCGCCATACACGCAGGAACGATCCACCCGCGAGTCCAGGGCGGGATTCCTTTCGAGGATGACGTTCTTCTGGCTTGTCCCAATGATCTTATCTGGCTACCGCGAGCCTTTGAAGATGGAGAACCTCGAGCCTCTCAAGCCAGAGTTCGGTTCCGGGAAGCTTCGCGAATCGTTCCAAGGAGTATGGTTCGCCAAGGATGCTCAGGCCGACTCGGATGCGACGCCGCCCAGTCCCACGAAAGGAGGTTACTCTGAGGCCAGGCCTAGAGCTTCCGGCTTCAGCGACACGAAACGCATCTCGCAGAGCGACGACGTGTCCAGCACGTTTGAGCTGAAGGATCTCCAAGGGACCATCAAGCCTGCACCACCTCGTCGGAAAGCGGTCCAAGGTCAGGGGCTTCTCTGGGTCTTTTTCAAGGCCTTCCCTTTGGCTTTGCTCGCACCCATCCCCCCGGCCCTCATCTACACACTGGCGAAACTGGCCCTTCCTTTCCTCGTCAGCAGGACCCTGACCTTCGCTCAGTCCTATGGTGATCAGAAGGAGGAAGCGCCCCAGCCAGCTGCGTACGGTTGGGGTCTGGTTGGCGCCTACGGCCTCATTTACCTTGTGATCGCCTTCTCCAACGGACAGTACTGGTGGTCGGTCTCGAAGCTCACGACTAAATTGAGGGGCGCTCTGGTCCAGGCCATGTACGAGAAGGGCCTGGCGCTTCACATGGACGCCGCTCGCAGGATGGGAGGCGGTTCGGCTGCCAACATGATGAGCGTCGATGTCGAGCGGGTCGTCAACTGTATCGACCCCGTCCACCGACTGTGGAGCGCTGCTATTACGGTCTCTGTCGGCACCTTTCTGCTTTACCAGCAGCTTGGGTTGACCTTCCTCGCTGGTCTCGTGACGATCGTCGCTTGTCTGTTCACCACCCCGATCCTCAGCAGGGGTATCGGCGCAAGGCAAAAGGCCTGGAGCTCGCTGACGGATTCCAGGGTGAATCTGCTTTCCAGCGTCATCAATGAGATCAAGGGGGTCAAGTATTCTGCGTACGAGGGCATCATGTCTCGTAGGCTAAAGGTGGCGAGGAGAGATGAGATCGAGGCAATGACCACGTATTACAGGCAGTTTGTCGCAGTCATCACCTTCACCAACTTGACCGCTCAGATGATGGAGATTTCCCTCTTCGTCACCTTGGCCATCGTCGACAGGCTGACGGGTTCAGATCGATTCAACACCAACACGGTCTTCACCACACTGACCATCGTCACGCTCGTCGAAGAACCTCTCCTCCTGGTCGGGCAGAACTATGCCAGGATCGTAACCGCCTTCGCGAGTCTCAAGAGGATAGATGCCTTCCTGCGTGAGGAAGAGAGAGCCGTCGCCATCACCACCACCGACAAACCTCCTCGAGTCTTGATCTCGACGAATACGGAAGGCCAAGGTCAAGTGATCAGACCCGCGGCTCGATTCAAGGATGCCAATATAGGCTTCAAGGATACCACAATCCTCAGCGGGATCGATATCGCTTTCCCTAAGGGCAAGCTTACGATGCTGTGCGGTAGGCTGGGCTGTGGTAAGTCGACCTTGCTCCACGCTATCCTTGGGGAAGCGGACGTGCTCGAAGGAGAGGCAGAGCTCGCCTTGCTGTCGCATAGGGTCGCCTACGTGAGCCAGGACGTTTGGCTCCAAGAGAGTCTCTCGATCAAAGAGAACGTCAGGTTCGGTTCAACTTTATGGGATCCCACACGCTACCGAGACGTGCTGAGATCCTGCTCGCTAGATGTCGACATCGCCTCCCTTACCGAAGGCGAAGAGACCGAGTGTAAAGCACTCAGCGGAGGACAGAGGCAGAGAGTCGCCGTCGCCAGGGCCCTCTACAGCCAAGCCGAGAGTTACATCCTAGACGACGTCACGAGTGCCCTCGACGCCGAGACGGCCTCTCACCTCTGGAGAAGCATCTTGGGCCCTCAAGGCTCCCTCGTCGGAAAGACGGTCATTATGGCCACCAACGCGGTCCACCTCCTTCATCACGCCGACTGGATCATTCGACTGGAAGAGGGAAAGATTGCAGAGCAAGGTAGATACGAAGACATCTCTGTCAAAGGGAAGGCAGCCATCAACGGAGGATCTGAGGACGAAGAGAAAGCGGCCAACGAGGTCGACCAATCCACCCTTTCCAACCAGAGCACGCAAGTAAAGTCTGACAAAGAGGAGCTCGTCGCCAGCGGGTCCGTCAAGCTCTCGTCGTACATGTGAGTTTTCACTCATTCCTTAAGTCGTTTCCTCGAAGACGTTCTTTGCAGGATACTCTCGTTAATGCAAACAATCTCACTTCCTTGACTGACCGATTACGAAACCCCCCTCCCCCCGGCTCCCACCCTCTCGCTCTCTTTCTCTCCTTTTATCCCCAAGGCTGTGGATCAAGGCTATCGGCATCCCGATCATGTTCCTGTCAAACTTTGCTTGCATCCTGGCGATCGCCTTTCCCATCGCCTCTCAGTACTTTCTCCAGTACTGGGCATCCTCCAGCAGTGAGGACAGTTCGAACCTGCTGGCCGCCAAGGCGGTGGGATTGACCTTGTTGAATATTGGCATGATGGTATTCCTAGCGCTCGACATCGGCTTCCTCATGATCCCGGGGGCCTCCAGGGCCGGTCAGAGGCTTCATGATCAGGAACTCGACGGTGTCCTCGGTTCCTCTATCTGTTTCTTTGACAAGAATCCGATCGGTCGCATCACCAACAGATTCTCTCAAGACCTCTTTATCCTCGACTTCGAATTCCCCCTTGCCTTCCTCAACCTTCAGGGCAATTCCTTGAGCCTCTTGGCCTCCATGATCACCATGGTCATCCCTGCCCCCTTCATTCTCATAGGTGAGAGTCTACCGAAGCCCAGAGTTTGGTTTCTTCCCTACTCCGCTTCTTCTTCTTCTTCTTCTTCTTGCGTCACTCTTTGAAGCTGATAACTCTTCGATCTTTAATTTTTTTACTAACGCTTGCCTCCCCCCCTACCTTGCACCGATTCGGTAGTCTGGGTGAACGTCTTCGCAGCCGGCTTCGTGATCCAGAGGCTGTATGCACCCACGAGTCGGCAGCTTAGGAGGATTGAGATGGCCAAGAAGAGCCCTCTGTACAGTCTGTTTGGGGAGACCTCTTCCGCTTCCGGTCTGGCCACACTTCGCGGTCTTTGGAGGCAACACACCTTGATGGAGATGAACTCGTCCTTGCTCGACGAATCTCAGGCCCCTTATTACTACCTCTTCGCCGTCCGAAGGTGGCTCCAGACTTGCCTCAGCCTGCTCTCCACCATCATCAACGTGGCTCTGGTCGCCATCGTCGTCATTCTAAGGCACTCTTCCAGCGTTGGAGCCATCGGCGTTGCCCTGGTCCAAGCGACACGAGTCACCTCCATGCTCAATCAGACCATCTTTGCCCTCACCGAAGCCGAGATCGCCGCCGTCGCGCTGGAGAGGATCGAAAACTTTAAAAACCTCGAACCAGAGTCCAAGGAGGGTGGTGGCGACGGCGAGGGAAAGAGGGAGGAGGAGCAGCAGCAGCAGCAGCTCATCAGAGGTGTGGTCGAGTACAAAGGCGTCACCATCTCTTACAACCCAGATTCAAGGCCCGCCGTCAAAGATCTGAGCTTCATCGTCCAACAGGGCAAACGCTTGGGCATCGTCGGCAGGAGTGGGTCGGGAAAGAGCACCACGCTGCTGGCGCTCTTCAGGATGCTGGAACCCGTCTCTGGCTCGATCGAGATAGATGGTGTGCCAATAAAGGACATTTCTCTAGAAGGGCTTCGCTCCAGCATGACCATCGTTCCCCAGAAGCCCCTGATCCTATCTGCAAGTCTGAGGGATAACCTCGATCCTGAAGGGGTTTGCAACGAGGACGAGATTTGGGAGGCGCTGAGCAAGTGCCACTTGACCGAGGTGGTGGCCAAGTTCGAGCGTGGTTTGGAGGAGAGAATCGGAACGGAGGCCGAGTCCTTCTTGAGCTCTGGTCAGAAGCAACTCGTCTCTCTGGCTAGGGCGATCCTCAGGAAGAGGAAGATCCTAGTCCTGGACGAAGCCACGAGCGCCATGGACGTCGAGACCGACGCAGCTGTCCAGGACGTCCTCAGGAACCAGTTCAAAGACTGCACCATCATCGCCGTAGCTCACAGGATCGCCACCATCATCGACTTTGACACCATCCTTTGCATGCAGAACGGGGAGTCGATCGAATTCGGTAGCCCGACCGAACTGTTGGCCAAAAGGGATGGAGCTTTCCGCGCTCTGGCCGTCGAACAACGGTGCGTTTGATTCGGGCGCGCCTTCTTCGTCGTCATCTATCTCTCTCCCCCTACCCCCTTCCACTTCGTTGCGATCTTCACGTTTGTTTGTTTTTTTGGACCTGTACAGCTATCGTTCAAATTTCTTGACTCTGTACCTTCCCTTCCTTTGTATCAGTGAAGCACATCTTTTCCCCTTCCCTCCCCGAAGCATGGACCTTTTTTTTTTTTTTTTTTTTTTAAAAAAAAATCACATTTGGATCTCTCCCGAGTGGATGACGTTAGGAATCGCCTGGTCGAGATGGACGAAAGAGTACATGGGGTGGAGAGGGATGAGAGGATTGGTAAGCTTTTCCTTTTCTTCACCTCCACCAGCTTGACGCTCCCCCTCGTCTCACCTCGATCGCCTTCTTGATCTTGTTATGCCATCTGTTGACGGTGAATGGACCATTCATATTTTTATTTTTTTGACAAGGGGTGGGGGGTTCGGAGACGAACTTGAGTGGAAATCCCCCTTCCCTCGGTCCCTCTCTCATCCTGGAGAAAACTAGGGGATCGAGAAAATTGGAAAGGGACAAACCCCACTCTTCTCACCGATTCCTGAGCTGGACCAGATCCTTGACCCTCTCGGGAGAGTTCCTGTTGACCTCTAGGTCCCTGTTTAGGATCTTTGCGTAATCCGGTTTGAAGGCCTCCAGGACCATTTCGATGAAGATGGCATCCTCCTCCTTGCTCCAGGGAGGGGTTAGCTTCTTTCGCACTCCTCCCTTCTTGGACCTCTTGGAAGGAGGAGGGGAGGGGTTGGGTTCTTGATGCCTTTCGGACCACTCCTTCCTCTTCCTACGGGTGGTGGAGGGCATGTCCTCCTCCTCCCCTTCCTGCTTCACGGATCCCTTGGAATCTTTACCTTGTAGGTGAGGTTTTTGAGAGGAGCGAATCATCCTTTCCCTCCCCTCTTCATACGCGCCACCCTACCCACCTCCTCCCTCTTCTCTTTCTCTTCGTCGCCTTCACTCGTTCCTCTTCTTCTATTTCCTTCCCGAAGAAATTCAAACCCGGGTTTCTCGAAAGATGAAGTTCGAAATACTTCCTCTTTCAAACGAGTTTGCAGCGCAAGGTTGGAAAAGGTTGGGGAGAGGGATGGGGGGGGGGGGGGGGGGGGGGGGGGGGGGGGGGGGAGAAGGCGAAGCGGTGGCCTTTCCCCACCTTCTCTAGCTTGGTCTATCTTCCCTTCCACCTTCTAGGACCTCGATTTTCCTTTCACTTTGCTCTTCTCCCCCTTTTTCCAC
>KZ820018.1:5769-27551 GCA_003144235.1 Violaceomyces palustris | reverse complement strand
TCGGATCTTCAATTGCTTGGAGGTGGGTGGGGCGTGGGGGGGGGGGGGGGGGGGGGGGGGGGGGGGGGGGGGGGGGGGGGGGGGGGGGGGAGAAGGAGCGAGCAATAGATGGATGAAGCGAGAGAAGGGAGAGACAAGACAAACGATCAAGAGGCAAGATGGAAACGGGCCTCGATTCTTAGGTCATCGACGGGTATGCTGTGATTCGTTCCCTGGGAAATGGCAAGGAGAAAGGAAGAGAAAACAGAGGGAACGCAGAGAGGAGAGGGCAAGACGCCAACGTGCGCGCGCGCGTGGGTGCGATCTCAAAGCTTGCAGCAGCTCTCGCCCCCGGCGCCTGTCTGCGAGTCTTGGGACGAAGAGGCCGCCGCGTTGGCGGCTACCGACTTCTGGTCCTTGACCGAGGGGACGTCCAGGGTGGGGTTCCTCCTGAAGAAGTGGTAGGGCTTGAGCGTGCACTTGACCGTGTCGACGGGCATGACGGGGAAGTCCTCGGGCCGAGGGATGTGGGTGGTCCCGAAGGTGAGGTACGAGACGATGTCGGCGTTGGCGATCGGCGCGTCCTCGTTGGCCCAGTTCTCGATCGAGTCGGCGGGCGCTTCGTACGTCTGGGGCACGTACTTGCCCGCTGGGTAGATCCTCTCGTCGTCGTAAGGGATGGTCCAGAAGTGGTGCTTGGCGAACGGAGCTCTCCTGGCCACGTACGAGTCGGGCTTGCAGTAGAGCTTTGGAAGGTCCTTGCAGACGATCTTGTAGGCCGCTGGCTTGCCCGAGGCGTAGTGCTTGTTGCTCTCGTTGATGAACGCCCAGCTCCTCTCCGTGTCGGCGTTGGCGTCCGAGACGGCCTCCTTGGCCGTCTTGTAAACGGTCCGGCTCGTCGTGAAGCCGTTGCCGGCCCAGTTCTCCTCCGAACCCGTTGGCGCGTCGAGGCAGTGGATGTTCTGCTCGACGACGCTGTTCAACTGGCCATCGACGTGAGGGTCGATTCGGAGCGAGAAGAGGTGCTGGTGGTAGTGGGCGTTGATGCGCGGGGCCACCTGGGTGCCGAAGCCGGCCGGGTCCTCACCCTGGCCGAGCACGTAGAGGTTGAGGATGCCGGTGAGCTTGATCTCGCACTCGATGTTGCCGTCCATGTAAAAGTTCCAGTAGATTCCGTACTCGTAGTTGGCCACGGTGCAGACCATGCTGATCACCAGTTTTCGTCCGCGCACGGCGTGGGCGCGGCCTCCCTCGCGGAAGTCGGTGTGCTTCCAGAGAAGGCCCGTGTCCTCCTCGTGGATGCAGATGGCGTTCTTGACGACCTCGACCGAGCCGTCGTGCTTGGCGAAGACTCCGTCGAGGTACTCGATCGAACCGAGGCAATCGCATCCGAGCTTGAGTGGATTGGCGAGGTAGCCGAGGCCGTACTCACCCACGTCGAAGGCGAACTTCCTGTAGTGAGGGTGGGCTGGGTCGCCATAAGGCACAACCATCTCGCTCAAGCTGATGCGGTAGAACAGGGGTCTCTCGAGAGGGTTCGAGAGAGAGTGACCAGGGAGGTCCGAATCCTTGTAGGAGATTCCGGAGAGCACGATGCCCTCCCTCGGGTGGAAGCCGACGTGGACTTTGAACTTTCCCCACTCGAGCATGTTGCCCTTCCTGACGAAACCGACACCTTCGGGTTGAACGACGTGGAGCGGCTTGATGTCCTTCCTCATCTCGAACTTGCCGAGGTCTGGCAGGTACTCGTGGGGCTCGAGAGGAGGGGGGATGCGCTCGCGGTCCTTTGGATCGTCGAAGGTGACCTCCGTGGGCTCCAAACGAGTCTTGCTCGAAAGGGACCCGTCCTTGGCCGTCCTGTGGGGCGGGAAGTCGATCGCGATGACCTCGCCGGTGCCGTTCATGTCGATGATGGGGAAAAAGTCCATGGGGTGGGCGTAGAGGTTCTCATCCTTGCCGAAGCGGGCGTAGAGTAGGCACTGCTGGACACGCTTGTTGCCGAATCGCTTGTCCCAACCGATGCTCCATCCATCGGCCGAGATGTTCTCTGGCTTGATGCCAACCTCGGCAGCGAGCTTGATCACCCTGGGGTCTTTCCTGACGCACTGTTCGGCGTTGCAGAGCTCCTCCGGGGTGAGGCTCGGCTGGATGCCGGCATCGAGCTGTGTCACCTTCTTGACCTTTGGTCTGTCCCCGTCGAGTCTGACGTAAGCCTCGTAGGCCAGACCGGTCAAGAGGTCGATGGCATGGACCTCGAAGACCCTCTCCAGAGGTTGTGGCTTGGAGACGGTGGGCCACTGAAGCCACGCGAGTACGGCGGCCTTGGGGGGCTCCTTGAGGAATACGGTGATGAACTTGAACGCCTTGACGCCGTTCTCGGCAAACCAGGTCCGAAGAGTGTGCGTGGCGATGGTGATCTGGTGGAGGAGAGGAGTGGAAGGGGAGAGAGAAGGGGAGAGAGGGAGAGAAAGGAAGAAAGATAGAAACCGTGTTCAGTCGTCAAGACTGCCTACCCTTCTTTCACAAACATGACGAAAAGGGGAAGGAGGGGATGGAAGGAGGGAAGAGGGATGGGCCCCAAGGTGGATGAGAGGGGAGGAGAGTGAACTCACCTCCTCTGCGGTTGGAGGGTCGAGAGGATGGAAATCGGGAGATCGATATGGCGCCGAGGCGGAGATGGTGTTTGCCTGCATCCTCTCTTGTGGTGTGTGGCAGGGGTTTTGAAGGGCGAAACTTGTGAACGAGGGAAGGAGGCGGTCGGGAATAGGAGAGGAGAGGGAAGGCGATAAGGTGGGAGAGGAGGAGAGTTGGAGCAGGTCTGTTCGAAGAGGGTGGTTGTCCAATTCGAAGCAAGTTGATCGAGTGGGTCAAGTTGAGTGGGAGCGTTCGTCGGTGCCTCAGTGTGGGATCGAGACGAGCGTTTTGCGAGGGGAGAGAGGAGGGCGTTCCTTTGTGGGGCAGGATGGAGAGGGGGGGCATCGGACTTCCTTCCCCGAGGTGGCGAGCGAAAATCGCTCTGCTATTATAGCGAGTAGTGAGTCTGAGGGATTGCGAGGTCGAGCTTATCTTGGCTTTCCCTCCCTCTCTCTTTCCCCCCCCCCTCTCCTTTCCCCCCCTCTCTCTCCCCCTTTCCCCCTCTTCTTCTATGGCTGCTAGCTTATCCGTGGCTCGACTCTGTCTCTCTGACCCTCTCTCTCTCCCTCCCTCCCTCCCTCCCTCCCTCCCTCCCTCCCTCCCTCTCTCTTCTCTCTCCCAAGTCACTCTCGCTTCCGGACCCCCCTCCCTCCCCTTCCCGAGCCAACCTCACCTCACCCTCGTCTCATCTCTGTTCCTTCCCCCTCCCCGTCCCCCATCTTTTTCTTTTGCCTTTCTCTCCCCGGCGAAAAAAAAAATAAACCAAGCATGGCAAACTTCGTGTATCTTGAATCTGTTTCACCCCCAAACGCATGATCACCACCCGATCCAAGCCCCCTCCTGTATTCTTGACCAATCTCCTCCCCGGTCGCCTGGCCCGGCAGACCCAACCTTCCCCCCCCCCCGGCGCACGGTGCATCATCATCCCACATGACAGCCGCTTCGCCCTCTAAATCCCTCTTCCCCTCCTCACACTAATCCATCGAAACTGAGCTTCCCCTCCCCTAACTAAACTTTTTTAAAAAAAGAAAGAAAACATTTCCCCCTCAGTCGATCGCCTCCTTCTCACCATCCCACACCCTTACTCACCTCTTCTTCCTCTTCTTCCGACGTGGCTCATCCAAAGCCCCAATTGAAGAAAGGGCATGGGGGGGGGGACGTTCCATCGAAGGTGTCCCAGCCTTGTTCCAGGTTCGAACCGCTCAGGAAAGACGGGGTAGGCGAGGTGGCTTTGGTTCGCATTCCTAGGATTCTAGCCCAAAGCTAGCACAAGGCCTAAAGTTGAAGAGGGAGAGGGAGAGACCAGTTCCCATCGAGCTTTTCAGTTCTTCTCCCTCCCTTTCCAAAGGGGGCCAAAGCAGTGAGAAGGCGAAGAGTCAGGATGGGTGGACAGTTAGGAGCGATCAGAAGGGGGTCTTCTTCTTCTTCTTCTTCTTCTTCTTCTTGGTTTTCTAGGATCAGTCAGTAAGTTCGGCACATCCGGCAGGTCGAACGATACAGTTCGCAGAGATCCGACTTGAGGACCTGTCCACTCCCCCTTCTCACTCATCTGACTTGGATCGTGGTTCTCTTAGCACAAGAGTACGTACACGGAACCCCTCTCTTTCCAATCACACTCTGACTGTCACGACCATCAGTACGTTCGGTCACTGGCTTGTCCGGAGTTGTGAGTCGCATGGGTTCACTCTCACACACAATACATGTAGGATGCACGTCGAGCTCATTATCCGCCCCTATTCCAGTTCCCGACCATTTTCCCATCCTCATTCCAAACCCAGATGCACTCGTGCGCTATACAATCACAATATTCTGCGTAACGCGCTTGTGACGCTTCATTAAAAAAAAAAAAAAGTTGTGATCCCAAGAGACATCCGATAAGATGGTGCGAATCTCAACGTGTGTATTCCCAACCTCCACCCGATGGGATACCAACCCAGTCGAAGTGGGAAAACCCCCGCATCACCCTTGGAACCAGTGGGGCGCAAGCTTTCTTTCTAGCCGTTCCCAAACCGAGAAGGGAAAGGCAAAGAGAGAGGTAGGTGGGAAGCGACCGTGGAGCGGCTTCCGGGCACGCCTAAACGTAACCGAAGGTCACGAGGTTGGTGATTTCGTCAAGGTCTTCCGTCTGTGTTGGTCGTCCCCCACCCCTGATAAGAGATAAAAGCCATAGGAGGAGCGGGATATCCTAATCATTGCTCAAAAGGGGAGAGCCGAAGATATGGGCATGATCATGAAATGTGTTCGACTCAAAGGGGGAAAATTCATCGAGATGGGAGGGAGCAAAAGGAAAAGGCACAGAGGAAGAGGAAATAAATCCCTTCCATGAACGCACATTGGACCTGAGCGGCATCCTTCTCCTTGCGATTGCCGGCGCTCGTGTTGGTCCTTGGGATTTCAGATTCAAAGATAAGCGGCTAGCCACTGCCGCTTGAAAAGACCAGCTTGCTTCGAGACCGAGTCAGAGTCATAGAGTGTGGAGCCGGAGCCATGGACCTTCAGGTCCAACTACTTTCACAGGTGTCATATCACCACCGTTCGTTACAGAAAAAAAATTGGCAGATGCGTCAGGAACTGGAACGGGGTGGACCCGATTGCGACGGCTTGAACCAGCGATGCTGGAACTTTTTCCCTTTTTTTTTGGTTTTGAAAAAAGGGGAAGAATCAAAACTAAGCCTAAGAAAAAAGCGCAACAGCAAGTGGGGCGGGGAAGGAAAGGAGGAACAGAGGCGGAAGGGGTAAAGGAGAAAGCCGAAGCAGAGAGGTGAAAACATAGGGGCAAGGACAAAATGTCGAGTTGGTCGTGATTGCTCTTGAGCCAGATCCTACGATACCTTCTTCTCATTCTTTTCTCCACCTTCCAGAACTGGCACCTCATCAAGAATCGTGCCAAACCTACGAGCACTATCACTAGCTCCAAGCTTTGTTTCAGCCTAGCCTGTCATGCTTTCCGAGGAACGAGGCGAGTGAGATTGGATCGGTTCAAGTCCTTGACGACTCGTCAACAGGTCCTTCATAGGTGGAGATGCCTCCAACGGGCCTCCTTTCACCGGCGCGAGCGAACTACGTCTTCCACTGGCAAACCCACCTCCTGATCCTGTTTCTCACTCTCTTCCACCTGCTCACCCCTTGCACTTCGACCTCCCCAGCAGGCGCTGCGCCTTGAGCGACGGGAATTCCGGGCTCCGTAGCCGAAGTGGCGGTAGGGATTCCATTTTTGCCTTCTGCGACTCGTTCGGGACTGGATCCGACAGGGTTGCCTTCTTTGGACGATCTCATCTGCTCAGTTTCGGATATGGGGTAGGAAGGTACTCCTGGAACGGCTCCTCCGGCAGCCATTGTATCAGAAGGCATGCCAGATCTTGTGAGGCCCTTAGAATCACCTGGAACCTTGATCTTCTTCCCGTCGTGCTCCTTTGCAATTCGACGACGTGCGATTTCAGGTGGATTGGTGCAGTACTGCGAGAGATGGTTTGGATAGGGGAAGAACGGCAACCATAAAGGCAGAGTACGCAAGTGGAGGGAAGAAAGGGAGAGGGAAAAAAAAAACAAGTGAGGACAAGGTCATCTGGCCGTCCTTCCTCTAGGAGAGGAGGGGAGATGGGAGAGCCCATGTATGCTGTCCCTGAGTTCCAGCGAAGAGAGGGTAAAAAGGGGCTGCAAGTAACTGACTGAGCAGCCACAATGACAAGGACAGAACCCATTGAGGTCTCTTCGACATTCACATGGACAGCAGTCACTCTCGCTCGCAATCACTGCGGTGGCGGCTGTCAATAACAAGCAGGTATGGAGATGAGAAAGGAAAGAAGTGCGAAAATGGGACGTAAAGGAAAAAGGTCGGTGAACCTTATCCCTTTTGCTCACTTCCTTCGCTTGAACTACTCCCCCCACCCCCTCCTTCTCCTTTCATAGGCTGAAGTTGGAGATGTTGCGGAAGTGGGAAAGGATCGACCACTCACCGGTCAACCAAAGGCAGCAAAGCCAGAGGGGGATCAAGGGAATGAGGCAGAGGCTCATCAATTTCCTCTGTGATGAGCGGATCGATCAGTCGAAAGAGCCAGGGAAGACTTGTGCCTATCAATGCTGAAGAGGGGGTGAAGGATTGAATGGTGATGGATGAAGAGCGTTGGTGGTTGATCAGGTTGCTGCTTTGGAGCCAGTCGACAAGATTTCATCCTTGAGTAAAGAGCGCTCTATGGTGACAGCTGTGCAGTCAGCTACGCACCAGCACTTGCTACTGGATCTCCAGGTTCACACTCACAAGTCATTTGGAATCCGATTCACGTTTGATCGGCAAGCACGGGTTCATGTCGTCACAGGGACGACGATCGGATGAGATTCTGAGGCTTCGAAGGTGATCATCTGCTAGAGCCAAGTCTTCACGACATCTCTCAGCCCTGTGGACCCTCTTCGATTCTCAACCTCAAGATTAGGCTTCGTGCTGAAAGAAGATCATCGCCGGTTAGGTTATATATATATATATGTGTGTGTGTGTATATGTATCACAGGAGCCATTGATTGATTGAAATCGTATGCTTGACATGGAAATGGGTCCAAAAACCTGGCAATGTTGTTGGCCAAATGTACGTGGTCTAAGATATGCACCATGAAGCTCGACCTGTTGGCTCATCAATAGGCTCGACCTACCAGCCATGGGTTGGTGTGGTGATGGGAGGTGAAATTCCTTTTTACTACATTCACCTTGCCGTACCCAGCAACTCCCTCACAAGCGGTGAAGGATTTGGAACGGGCTTGGTGGGCAGAAGTTAGGGTACGGAAAAAGACGAAACAGGCGAAAAGAGGATAAGAAAGCAAGTGCAAACATGGAAATGGTCACGAGTCTTGGAAACGATGCCTCACACCCAAATTCCAGGCTCAAAGTTAAACTACCTATGCTCATGGTTCACCAAAGATGATCAATCAAGAGAGACCCCTGTCTGCAAAGTTTGGATCGCAAAGATTGTTGGGAAAGGACGAGAAAAATAAAGCAAAAGAAGGGGATGCTCTTCGACCTTGAATGGGATCTGAGCGGATTCGTCTCGTTCATGTAGTGCAAGTGACCTGCACTCACCCTGTTCTGACTGTTCCTTCCGTAAAAGGGTTTTGAGTCGCCTGCGAGGTCCTACAAGTTCGAAAGCATCCCACTGGTCCTGAGTCTCAGCTCCGCAATCGTTTGCCAACAAGAGTTCTTTCAAGCCGTGATGAAGACAACGTCCAAGCTGGCCATCGTTTATCAGAACCCAGTCATTGATTCCGACTTTCCCGACCCTGGAGTCGTCTTCGACAGTCTCAAGGCTCGTTGGCATGCCTTCAGCACCAACTCTGACGGAATCAATGTCCCTGTCGCACAGAGCGACGATCTGGTCCATTGGACAAAGCTAGATGTTGATGCCTTGCCCTACCCTCACCCCGAATGGACTGGAAAGCCCGGATTCTACTGGGCTCCGGACGTTGTCAAGTCTCCGACCCTGCCTGGTTGGCTCATGTACCTTGCGACGCACGATCGCATGACGGGGAAGCAGAGCGTGGCGGTTGCCCACAGTCCGACGGATTTGGCTGGGCCGTACAGGTTTGTCGGGGATGGGCCAATCGTGAGCCAGGCGGACTTGGGAGGTACGATCGACCCTCAATGCTTCCTAGATCCGATCACGAACAGGTCCTACCTCCTCTTCAAGAACGACGGAAACAACGGCGAGTTGGCGACGACAAGACTCTGGGTCCAGCAACTGTCCGACGATGGCCTTAGGCTCCAAGGGCCGAGATCCTCCATCCTGGAACCCTCCAAACCTTGGCACAGGGACCTTGTCGAGGCTCCATACATGTACTACCACAAGTCCTCTTCGACCTATGTCCTTTTCTACAGCTCGGGGTCTTACAGCGACGATTCGTACGCCATCAATTACGCCACGAGCAAGAGTTTGGAAGGCCCCTTTGAATCCAGTGACGGCCCTTTGCTCAACTCGTCAAAGGAGAGGAACGTTCGCGGCCCCGGAGGACAATGCATTGTTGAAAAAACTGGAGGAAAGACATTCCTGATCTACCACGCCTGGGACGAGCCTGGAGACAGGAACGGCAGGAGGATGTGCATCACCAGATTGGATTGGATGCCGAATGGAGAGCCTTTCCTCCCTAGACCTCCAAGCTACCGAGCCTGGGACGTCCTAGATTACGACTCCGGGGAGGATGACGTTGGGTCCTCAAGAAGACATTTGGTGCGAGGCGTCGAGAAGCGATCGATTCCGTTCGGGCAGTGGCTCCGCGGAAGGACCAAAGCGCTCCTTGCCAGCATCTCGCGGTGGAAGCCAAGCTGGCTTGATTAGCGGATTCGAGGAGCGTCTCTCCCTCTTCCCACACTCCCTCTTCCTGCTAGAATGGTGAGGTTTCTGTTCCGGACAGCCGTGTCCGGAATTTCGAACTTGGCGATCAAGAGTACGTCCGAGGGTCAATCATAGAGGAAGAGCTCCCCTCTCTCTCCCCTTCCATGTTGCGCTGGAGGCGTGGATGTCTCGAGTCGTACATGGTGCGCTCCTGTGGATTGGCTCAACGTGATGATGGCGAGTGAATCAAGCAACAGCTTGTCCTCGGAAGATGTGGCTCCCTTCCATCGCACTTGACACTCGTTCGAGCCGTCGTGGACTTTGGCCGGGTAGCTGGACGTAGCGGTGATAGGGTTTAGAGATGCCTCCCTCCTTTTGCAAGCATACAAGGTGTGTGTGCAGGTACGTGTCTGCCTGCCTGAGGCGTACTCCGATTGAGGTGTGTTTGTTCCCGCCCACCTTGGGGACGACGATGATGATTCCAACGATGATGATTCCAACATGTTTGTGAAGAGGGACGCGTTTCTCGCGCGGTCGGGCCCAAAAACAAAAAAGGGGTTGGTGGCCAGAGACCAACACTCAGACTCATGACTACTTTCAGACCTTATCCTCTTGTTTCTGGTCTTGGTGTTGTCTGTGAAAGGTGACTTTGGCTGAGTCTTACTCCGTTCTTGTATTCCATTTTCGATCTTCATCACAATCCATGACATGACTACTCGAGGTGAGGATCGTGAATCTTTAACGATCTTTCACGCTTCGAGTTGTGATCAGACGCGAAAGGGGAGAGCAACGCACCAACCAACACCTTTCCCTATCGATGGTAAGCTAAAAAAAGGGGTGGGTGGGGGGGAAACAAAAGTAAAGAAAAGAAACAAGAACTACAAAAAAAAAAAAAAAAAGTAAAGGCGACGCAGCTCAGAATCAAGGTGGCTACCAACGCTGGCTTTGATCCGAGAGACCCTTGCTGTAGCCATCCGAACTCGACAACCCCCCCCCCCCCACCCCTTGATCACCATCCATCTCCCCTCACCATCGCCACTTCCTCTACCCCTTCCTCTCTCTCTCTCCCCCCTCCCCTCCTCTTTGTAATCCTTGCTCCCCTTTGGTACTCACCCATCCCATCCTCACCCTCATCACCTCTGACAAAGCCACTACGTCCACCGGACGGGAAGCAAGCCAAAGAGAGACGAGCCAAACAGACAAAGGCAACCAAGATCCACAACCGACTTCCTCATCCAATCCTCTTCAAGGCCTCAAGAGTCAGGCAGCAGAGTCTGCCCAGACCATCGAGCCAAGGATGGCGGCACCGGATGATGGATATGCCAATCCAGACCTCGGCGGCTCTGACTCGCCGGGGAGCGAGAACCTCACCGCCGATGGCCTCGGTCGCCAGTTTGACATCGGCCTGCTCAAATCCTACCTCGCATCTCTCCTCCCCATCGTCATGGATGCCGATGTGAAAGTGCTCGAGAGGTCGCTCTTCCTGTCGCCGAGGTGGAAGGAGGTAGCTCCCGCCTTTGCCACAGACCCTTCCATCATGGTCGTCTATATCGACAAGGTCAGAAAAGAGTCTGACGATCTGGATGGTGAGTCCTCAATACGCCTCACGTTCCGATCTGCATCTTCCGAGATCGCGGGCTTCTTCTCTGGCCTCGTTCGCCTTCACCGCTGAAACATTCTTTCCACCACTGTCCTTGTCCTTGTCCTTGTCCGTGTCCTTGCTCTTGCTCTCTGGTGCTCTCTATGCCTTCCCTCGTTCTCGCTCATCTCGTGCTTTTGGATCTCACCGTCTTCCCCCACAGACACATTTGAATATGATATCGCCCCGCAGGCTTCCTACTCGTCGCGGCACGTCTCAAGCATAGCCCTCATCAAGCGAGTGTCGATTCTGGAATCTGTAGTGCCTCTTCCTCATCAGCTCCACATCCTCTCACTCTTCGGCCCTGCGAGTGCAGCGCTACCTCAGCTTCAGGCGCCATCGACGAATGGAAGGGTAACCGAGTCGGCCCAGGATGGAGAGGTTGCAGCAGCTGTCAGGGAGAGCCCTTACGAGGCGCTGCACAGCGTTGTGCACAATGTCATGGCGCCGTGGTTTGATGCATACGTGTCGAGCAAGAGCGGCAAGGAGAGGCCGACGGCAGGTGTCATCAAGGGCAAGGACGCCGACTCCAAGATGGGTGAGCAAAGTCCACTCCGGGCAGATTCTGTGGATCTGTCCAAAGAGAGGGACGCGCTAAAAACGCTTGCGTGGCCGTGAGCTGATGGATCCATGACCTCCTTTCTCTCCTCCCAGGCATCCCCATGGCAAAGCGAAAGTTTGCCGAGCTCGAATTGAGTCTCCTTCATTTGCAACAGAATGTTGAAATACCTGAGATCCATCTGGCCATCCATCCTCTTGTTAGAGCTGCTGTCGAAAGGTGCCACAAGAATGGCCAGCGAGTGTCGGTCGAGGCGATCGAGCCGGCCAGCGTCCTGCAAGACAGCTCCTTCCTGAACAAGCTTCAATCCGACGTGAATTCGTGGGTCAAGGAGGTCCAGACAGTGACCAAGCTCGACCGGGACGTGGCGTCGGGCACTGCCTCACAGGAGGTCAATTTCTGGCTCTCGATGGAGAAGGCGCAGGAATCGATCGAACAGCAGTTGAGATCCGACCCGATCGTGCTCACATTGGACATCCTCAAGCATGCAAAGCGCTTCCACGCCACCGTCTCCTTCCTTGCCGACACAGGCCTCAAGGACTGCGCTGAAAAGGTCCACAACTACAACCTCCTCATGAAAGACTTTCCTCTGAATGAGCTGCTGTCCGCCACCGACCTTGACAAGTGCTCGGACGCTCTAGGCGCAATCTTTGGCCACTTGAACAAAAAGCTCCGCATCAGTCCCTACCCGGTCAAGAGGGCGCTGCCTTTGGTGGAGGCGATCAGCAGGGACCTCAACGAAACCCTTCTCAAGGTGCTCGCGTCGCAGCGGCTGATGTACCAAGAGTTTCCTCGGTTCTGGGAGACGATCAGCGCAGCTGCTGATGTCTTCCAGGTTTGGGACGAGTTCATGAAGGACTTCGTCAACATCGCCAGGGAGGTCACCAGGAAGCGCTCGGAAAAGTTTCTGCCGATCAAGATCAACCCTGCCCATGCAAAGCTCCGCGAGCGCCTGAACTACATCGGCGCCTTCAGGAAGACGCACGAGCAGTTGCGCGTGATGGTCAGCTCGGGCAAGGGCCTGGCCATCACCAACGGAATCGGCATGATGTCTCAGGAGAAGCAAGTCGCGACGCAGAATCTGGCGGGCATCGAGATGGGAGAGGAGATCCGTGCCGCATATGATTCCGTCAAGGTCATCGACGTCCTCGACGTCAGTCAGGAAGGGACCGAGATCTGGTCCACCGCCGAGGGAGCCTACAATGAGCGTGTCGCTCGTGTCGAGAACAGCCTGATCGCCAGGCTCCGTGACATGCTGGGTCAAGCGAAATCGGCCAGGGAGATGCTGCGCGTGCTCTCCCAATTCAACAGCCTCTTTGTTCGACCCAAAGTTCGCGGTGCGGTCCAAGAGTACCAGCAGCAGCTCCTGAACTCTGTCAAGGCTGACATCAAGGCGCTCCATGACAAGTTCAAGGCCCAATACAGGCCATCGGAGGCCAACCACATGAGCCAGATGCGGGACTTGCCAGAGATCGCCGGAGCGATCATCTGGGCCCGCCAGATCGAAAGGCAGCTCAATGTGTACATGAAGAGGGTCGAGGATGTGCTGGGAAAAGGCTGGGAGCATTACGCCGAGGGACAGAAACTCCAAAACGAGAGTGAGACCTTCCGCAGAAAGCTCGACACCCGCACGCTGTTTGATGGCTGGCTCTACGACATCAACCGGAGGGACATGAGCATCTCAGGGCGTGTCTTTGACGTCACCCGCAATCGAGCGGCGGGCAATCAGTTTCAGCTGGTCATCAACTTCGATGGTCAGACCATCGCTCTGTTCAAGGAGGTAAGGAACCTCATCTGGCTCAACTTTCAGATTCCTCATGCCATCACCAACCTGGCCAAGGACGCCAAGCGGGTCTACCCCAATGCAGTCTCTCTGATGGAGACGGTGCGCACATATACGCAGACGTCGAACCTCGTGGCTGCCAACCCTGGAATCGCCTGCCTCTTGGCTCAGATCCAGACGGACGCTCATGCTTTGATCACGCAAGGTATGGCGCTACGATGGGAACACTTCGCCAACATCTACGAGAGTCACCGTGCAGCTCCTTACCTGCCGGGCACGGGAGCGGAGGGTGTCAGGGAGAACAAGCAGGTCTCCTTTGTCAGGCAGTTTGCCAGCATCATCAGCCTTTTTCAGGACAAGACGACCGACCTCATCGAGACGCAGAAGGAGATGCTTGCGACCATCGATGAGCTTGGGACCTGCCCTTACACGACCGAGGCCTTCTCCGAGCGCCTCAAGAAAGTGCAGCAGACCATCGACAGGCTCAACCTCGAAGGCTACCCCAACTTGGACGACTGGGTCGCTGGCCTTGATGCCCTTATCGAAAAGGTTCTGTTGCAACGGCTTAGATTCGTGAGCGAGGCTTGGTGCATTGCCTTTGCTAAGGAGGACTCGAAGTCAGGCCGCGAAGTCGGATCCGGGTTCGGTTCATCTCTTGTCCGAAGCCGGGCAAACAATGACGTCGGTAGGAACGAACAAGCTCTGAGGGCTGCACTTTCACGTGATAGCATCGAGCTCGAGCCGATCAGGCATGAAGTGAGAATCCAGAACCAAGTCATTTTCCTTGATCCTCCCCTGCAGAGCGCGCGAGCTCGGTGGTTCCGCCAGCTCCACGAGGTCCTGGCTGTTGTCTGCTGCTTGAAGAGAATCCAGAGCTCGCGTTACGAGATCGGACTGCAGATGCGAAACGGAGAGGACGCTGGCGAGCAGAGCTACACCTCCCTCTTGACAAGATTCGAAGACGACACGCTCGAAAAGCCTTTCCTGCTGATCGAAGCCAAGCTGGCCGAGGTCGGGAGCTACGTAGCAAAGTGGCTGCAGTTCCAGTCTCTCTGGGACCTCGAGTCCGAGCATGTCTTTGCCCGCCTTGGCGACTCGCTTGGGCACTGGCAACAGCTTTTGGCAGAGATTCGGAGGACCCGATCGACTTTCGACAACTCTGACAGCCAGCGGTCCTTCGGCATCTGCGTCATAGACTACGACCAGGTGCAGAGCAAAGTGAACGCCAAGTACGACACTTGGCAGAGGGACATCTTGAACCGATTCGGCAACAAACTTGGGACGGCGATGCGAGAGGTCCACGCCGCTGTCCTCAAGGCCCGCAACGAGCTCGAGATGCACAGCATCGAGGGAAGCTCGACCGCACAGGCTGTGACCTTCATCACCTTTGTCCAGGACTTGAAGCGCAAGACAAAACAGTGGACTCCCCAGATCGAGATCTTTGGCAGCGGCCAGAAGACTCTCGAGAGACAGAGGTACATGTTCCCACAAGATTGGCTCTACGTCGATCAGGTCGAGGGCGAGTGGAGCGCTTTCAAGGAGATCCTCGGACGGAAGAACGCCAGCATCCAGGAGCAGCTTGCGGGCCTGCAGATGAAGATCATCGCCGAGGACAGGATCGTGAGCGACAAGATCGCCGCCATCGTGAGCGAATGGGAACAGCAAAAGCCAATCCAAGGCACGCTCAAGTCGGATGCTGCGATGAACACGATCAACGTCTTCGAGACACGCGTCAACAAACTTGCCGAGGACCGGGCTCTCGTCATCCGCGCCAAGGAGTCGCTGGATCTCGACCACACGAACGATGATCGTCTCGAGCCAGTCTTTGAGGAGATCCGCGACCTCAAGGCGGTCTGGACAGCGCTTTCCGGCACCTGGAGCCAAATTGCTGAGATCCGCGAAAGCAACTGGAACAACATCCAACCGAGAAAGCTCAGGCAACAGCTCGACGCCCTCTTGGCCCAGACCAAGGAGATGCCGAGCCGCATGAGGCAGTACGCAGCCTTCGAGTACGTCCAGGAGCAACTGCGGGCCCTCCTGAAGAGCAATGCTCTTATCACGGACCTCAAGTCCGAGGCCATGCGGGAGAGGCACTGGCGCGCTCTCTTCAAGCAGCTGAAAGTGCAAGGCCATTACACTCCGTCAAGCATGACACTCGGCACTGTCTGGGACCTCGATCTAAAGAAGCACGATTCGGTCATCAAGGCTGTCGTCGCACAGGCCCAAGGAGAGCTCGCCCTCGAGGAATACCTCAAACAAGTTCGCGAGAGCTGGACCAACTACACGCTGGATCTGGTCAACTACCAGAACAAGTGCCGCCTGATCCGTGGCTGGGACACGCTTTTCCAGCTAGCCGGCGATAATCTGAACGCGCTCCGCGCCATGTCCATGAGTCCACACTACAAGGTCTTCGAGGAAGAGGCGAGCCTCTGGGAAGACCGGCTGTCGAAAATCTCGGTGCTGTTCGACACCTGGATCGACGTCCAGCGACAGTGGGTCTACCTCGAAGGCATCTTCACGGGAAGTGCCGAGATCCGTCACATCCTGCCCGTGGAGAGCTCGCGATTCCAAAATATCAACACCGAGTTCCTGACCGTCATGAAAAAGGTCTACAAGTCCCCGTTCATCCTCGATGTTCTCAACATACCTGGAGTCCAGAAGAGTCTGGAGAGGCTCGCCGACCTGCTTAGCAAGATACAGAAGGCGCTTGGAGAGTACCTAGAGCGCGAGAGAGCCCTCTTCCCCCGATTCTACTTCGTTGGTGACGAAGATCTGCTGGAGATCATTGGAAATAGTAAGGATACGGCCAGGATCCTCAAGCATTTCAAGAAGATGTTCGCAGGCATTGCCAACCTTAGGATGGATGAAGATGCGACGCGGTTGGAGGCCATGATGAGTCGCGAGGGAGAGGTGGTTCCATTCAGGACGCCGATCGTGCTCAAGGATTATGCCAAGATCAACGACTGGCTTGCCAAGGTCGAGAGCGAGATGAGGGTCTCCTTGGCCGAGCTGCTGTCCGCCGCGGCTACTGACCTCAAGGAATTTTACACCGACGCCGGCACCTTGACTGCCGAGAAGTTCCTTGCCTGGATCGAGAAGTATCCTGCTCAGCTAGTTGTCCTGACGGTGCAGGTCATGTGGACGTCGTTGGTCGATGGGGCCCTCGAAGCCGGCGAGTCTCTTGAGCCCGCTCTCGACATCGTTCGCTCTGGCCTCGACCTTCTGGCCGACACAGTCCTGACGGACGTCGACCCGTTGCAAAGGCGCAAGTGCGAGCACTTGATCACGGAGCTCGTTCACCAGAGGGATGTGATTCGATTGTTGATCAACACAGGGGTCAAGAACACGCGTGACTTTGGATGGCTTTATCAGATGAGGTTCTACCTCGATCAGTCAGTCGAAGACCCTCTCCAGAGGCTGAACGTTCGGATGGCCAACGCAACCTTCCCTTACGGCTATGAGTACCTCGGTGTGCCCGACAGGCTGGTTCAGACGCCACTCACGGACCGGTGCTACCTGACCCTCACTCAGGCCCTTCACTACAAGCTTGGAGGTGCTCCGTTCGGCCCTGCTGGTACAGGTAGGTAATATGCAAAGTCGCGTTCCACGTTTCATACCCCGCCCCCGGCCCCTCTGACTGACATTCGCTCATCTGATGATCATTCGCAAATCAGGCAAAACTGAATCCGTAAAGGCACTCGGAGTGCAGCTCGGAATGTTCGTTCTCGTCTTTTGCTGTGACGAAACATTCGACTTCCAAGCGATGGGCCGCATCTTCGTCGGTTTGTGCCGCGTAGGAGCTTGGGGCTGCTTCGACGAGTTCAACAGATTGGAGGAGAGAATCCTTTCTGCCGTCTCCCAACAGATTCAGAGCATCCAAGGCGGTCTTTCGGCATTCGCTATAGCTCCGGCCGAAGTGCATGAGACGACATCCACTTCCGCTCTGACAGCAAAGCAGAAGAAGGTCGAGATCGAGCTTTTGGGCAAGATCATCGAGCTTAACCAAGCGACGGGCATCTTCATCACCACCAACCCTACCTACGCCGGTCGTTCAAACCTTCCGGACAACCTGAAGAAGTTGTTCAGGAACATGGCCATGACGCACCCCGACAGGGAGCTGATTGCTCAGGTCATGCTCTTCTCTCAAGGCTTCCGCACGGCTGAAGGCCTGGCTTCCAAGATTGTGCCTTTCTTCAACCTCTGTGCTGAGCAGCTTAGTCCTCAGCCGCACTACGACTTCGGCCTCCGTGCTCTCAAAGCAGTCCTCGTCAGTGCCGGTCAGCTCAAGCGAGAGAGGCTGCAGAGCAAGGCCTCGAACGAAAGCGGCGAGCAGATCGAGATCGACATCGCATCTGAAGACATATCGGAGCAGGAGATTCTGATCCAGAGTGTCTCGGAAACCATCGTCCCCAAGCTCGTTGCGGAAGATGTCCCACTCCTCACCAGCTTGCTCTCTGACGTCTTCCCTGGCATAGAGTACCGCCCTGTCGACCTCGATGCCCTCCGTGGTCACATCGCCGCCGTCTGCGCCGAGCAGCACTTGGTAGAGGGGCGACTTTGGGTCGAAAAGGTGCTTCAACTCTATCAGATCCAAAAGATCTCCCACGGTCTCATGCTCGTCGGTCCCTCCGGCACCGGCAAGACTCAGGCCTGGAGGATCCTGCTGGCCGCCTTGGAACGCCTCGAAGGGGTCGAGGGCGTCTCGTACGTCATTGATCCAAAAGCTGTCTCAAAGGAGAGCCTGTATGGCACACTCGATCAGACCACGAGGGAGTGGAACGACGGCCTCTTCACGCAGGTCCTTAGGAAGATTGTCGACAATGTTAGGGGGGAGAGCTCCAAACGTCACTGGATCATCTTTGACGGCGACGTAGATCCGGAATGGGTCGAGAACCTGAACAGTGTCCTCGACGACAACAAGCTGCTCACCTTGCCCAACGGAGAGCGTCTGAACTTGCCTCCCAACGTGAGGATCATGTTCGAGGTAGAGTCGCTCAAGTATGCCACCCTCGCCACAGTCTCGCGTTGCGGCATGATCTGGTTCAGTGATGATATCGTTACACCAAACATGCTCTACTCCCACTACCTAGGCAGTCTCAAAGCGTCGCCGCTTGCGACAGACGATGATGAGATGTCCGGCATCTCAGCAAGAAGGCAGAACGTCACCGAGGGGGACGAGTCGGCAGATCTCAGGGCCCAGAGGGATGTGGCTCGGGCCGTGGCGCCATTCTTCGAGGAGGATGGCCTCGTCAACGGGGCTCTAGAATTCGCCAAGACTGTCGAGCACATTATGGACTTCACTGAGGCCAGAGCGCTGTCCACCTTGTTCAGCCTAATCAACAAGACAGCCAGGAACGTGATCGACTACAACTCGCAGCATCCCGACTTTCCCCTTTCCTACGAGCAGATCGAGTCGTACGCTGCCAAGAGGCTCGTTGTGGGACTGGTGTGGGCCTTTACGGGCGATGCCAAACTTGAGGTCCGGGCTACGATGGGAGAGTACCTTCGAAACCATACGGGCGTCGAACTTCCGCCGCTGGGACCGGGTGCGTCGTTGATCGACTTTGACGTAAGCCTTGGTGCCACAACAGACTGGATGCCCTGGCAGTCGCGCGTGCCGACTATCGAGATCGAGACCAGCGCCGTCTCTTCGGCTGATGTCGTCATCCCGACCGTAGACACTGTCAGGCACGAGGACGTGCTCTACTCGTGGCTCTCTGAGCACAAGCCGCTCATGCTTTGTGGACCACCAGGTTCGGGAAAGACGATGACGCTTTTCTCGGCTTTGAGGAAGCTGCCGGACATGGAGGTCGTGGGTCTCAACTTCTCGAGTGCCACCACACCGGAGCTCATCCTCAAGACGTTTGAGCAGTACTGCGAGTATCGAAAGACACCCAACGGAGTCGTCCTCGCCCCAGCCCAGATCGGAAGGTGGCTCGTACTTTTCTGCGACGAGATCAACTTGCCTGCTACGGACAAGTACGGCACCCAGAGGGTGATCTCTTTCCTCCGACAGCTTGTAGAGAGTGGAGGCTACTGGAGGATCAGCGACAAGGCGTGGGTCAAGCTGGAGAGGATCCAGTTCGTTGGGGCTTGCAACCCTCCGACTGACCCAGGTCGTGTGCCTCTGAGTCACCGTTTCCTGCGTCACGCCCCGCTGATCATGGTCGACTACCCTGGGGAGATATCGCTGAACCAGATTTACGGCACTTTCAACCGTGCCCTGCTGAAGGTGACTCCGAACCTGAGGGGATACGCCGAGCCTTTGACAGCCGCCATGGTCGACTTCTACCTGGCGTCTCAGAAGCGCTTCACTCCGGATATCCAGGCCCATTACATCTACTCGCCCCGTGAACTGACGCGATGGATGAGGGGTATCTACGAGGCCATCAAGCCACTCGACACGCTTTCGGTCGAGGGTCTGGTCCGAGTCTGGGCCCACGAGGGACTTCGGCTCTTCCAGGATCGTCTGGTCGATGCTGAGGAGAAGAAGTGGACAGACGAGAAGCTGGACGGTGTTGCCCAGAACCGATTCCCGACCGTCGACATGCAGCAGGCACTGGCTCGCCCCATCCTCTTCTCCAACTGGCTCTCGAAGGAGTACAGGAGCGTCCAGAGGGAGCCCGTCAGGGAGTACGCCAAGGCCAGGCTCAAAGGCTACTCGGACGAAGAGTTGGACGCCAGCCTGGTCCTGCACGATTCCGTGCTGGACCTGGCTCTGGGCTGCGACAGAGTCCTGAGGCAACCCGCCGGCCACCTACTCCTGATCGGCGCCAGCGGTTCCGGCAGGACGACTGTCACCCGCTTCTGCGCCTGGCTCCGGGGCTTGTCGCTCTTCTCGATCTCGACCTCGAACAAGTACACGGAGGAGAACTTTGACGACGATCTCCGAGCGCTGCTCAAGAGGGTCGGCACCAAGGGCGAGAAGGTCTGCTGGACGATCGACGAGAGTCAGATGTCGAACGCGGCCAGGCTGGAAAAGCTCAACACGCTCCTGGCCAACGGAGAGGTTCCGGCCCTTTACGAAGGCGACGAGCATTCCGCTCTGATCTCTGCACTGAAGGAAGCGTCTCAGAAGGAAGGACTGATGCTCGATTCCGAAGAGGTGAGAGGGGGAGGGAGAGGCTGCGAGTCCGAGCTGCAAACACAACGTCGAACCAACCTCCCCGATGGTCGACGAAACTGACACCACTTTTCTCTCACTTTTCCGATGATCCTTTTCCATCTCCGTCTCCCCACTGCCTACAGGAACTGATGGCCTTCTTCAGATCCCAGATCACGATGAACCTTCACGTGGTGAGTTTGCTGAGGGGAAAAAGGAAAGGCGGGAAAGAAGCAGTGTAGTTGGCAAAGGGAAAGGGGGGCAATCCACTAACGAAGGACCCTCTCCGCTCGTTGAAACCCTTCGCCGCGCACAGACCTTCACCATGAACCCGCCGGAAGGAGGTTTGGGATCCAAAGCTGCCCAATCCCCAGCCCTTTACAATCGTTGTTCGCTCATCTTCTGTTGGTAGAGCAGAGCGGAAACCCCTCTTTTTTTCTTTTTTCTTTTCTCCCACCCTCCCTCCCTTCGTTCCACTCTTCCCCATTTCCTGTACCTCCTATCCCACAGTCTTTTCTTTTTTTTTTTTTTCCGGAAGTACGATCCCATCCCCTTTCGTCTCGTTCGATCCCATCCTTCCCCAACCCATGATCCCGGTGCGATTTGACTCCTCGTCTGCGTAGAAATCGAGGAGGGTCGGTGTTGAAAGGAACACGAGAGAATCTCTAGTAGGAGGGGCTATCCCGCCATCCTTCTGATGTCCCCCCCCACCCCCCTCCCCCGCTCCGGATCCCCCCAAGGCATTCACAGAGTCTCTATCAAAGTTCAATCCCCAAGTAGAAAGGGTACACCAGGTTCCTCTCTTCCCCAAGCCGAAATTTACCCCAAAGGCAAGCGGGAGGGGGGGAAGGGGGGGAAGTTGGACGTTCCTCCATCAAGGATACCTCTCCAGAACAGGATCCTTACACTCCAAGGTCTTGTTGATCCCCTTCTCCAAGGCGGATTTCACTTCCTCCTGATCTTGGATGTCGGTCCATTTCCTTCTTTCTAGTTCGTATCCTCTGTTTGCCGAGGGTGGGGGGAGGGGGAAAATGGTCAGGATGGGTTCGAAGAGATCTTGGTCGTAAGAAAAGAAAAACTCACGAGATGACTCGACTGTAGAGGAGTCCTCCCATTCGACTGACGAACATGGCCTTGGCTGGGTCCTAGGTCGTTGAAAGCGGGGAAAGGGGAGAGGGAAGGTTGAGTCGATCGACTAGGAACTCTCAACCACCACGGAGAGAGAGAGAGAGAGAGAGAGATGGACGACGGAAACTCACGACGGCTCCGCTGACGGGGTTGACCGTGTCCTTCCTGAAGTGGATCACCTTGACTCTACCGAGGCACATGGTGGAGGTGTGTTTTCCAGCGTCGTTTCGGATCTCCCTGACGTAGTCCAGCTCGCATTCCATCGAGAAGGGGCTTTCCTGGGGGATTTTGATTTGGGAGGGGGAGAAGGAAAAACGTGAGAGGGGAGGGGGTTCGAATTCAATTGGGACCCTTCAAGGGCGAGTTCTCATTCTCCCTCTCTCTCTCTCCCTCACCTTCACCCTGGGAGTCTTGACCACCTTGGACTCGATCGGAGTCAATCCGGCCAGGACGAACTCGCTGACGCCAGGAGGGCAATCCACCGAAGCGTAGTTGAGTGCTTCGGCGATGTGTTCGTTGCTGCTCGAGATGGTGAACCTGGTTGGGAAATTAAAAAAGAGTTCGGATCGGAAGGAGGAACCCGGAGGGAAAGTGGGGAACGGGGTCAGCGAAAGGATCAAGGGGAGGAAGGCGCGGGGGGGGGG
>KZ820017.1:12738-27600 GCA_003144235.1 Violaceomyces palustris | reverse complement strand
CCCCCCCTTTACTTCGATTTCTTCTCTCCTTTCATCTTCTTGCTTCTTTCCCTCACCCATTCTTTCCTTCCAACTGTTGAGGAGGTGGGAAGAGAGGCACATTGCGTACGGAACATGCGCCCACCTCAACTTGGATTCCTTGGGCAAGATAGGGTCAGAGCCCCACACCCTCTCTCCGACGAGCATATCGTGGCGTTGGAATCGGCGAGCAATCCCCTTTCTTTCTTTTCCTTCCCTTTTTCATGCGATTCCGGACGCGCTTTTCATGCGGACGAAATTGGTTTGCGATTCCCGAGAACGTTGTTGACCCCCTTCGTTGTTGATCCTTACCCGAACACCCCCTTTTCTCTTCTCCCCCCCTTACCATACTCATGGGGACGGAAGGATGGGAAGTGAGAATAGAAGGAGAGGGCAGGGTGAGAGCCACGCCTAACGAAATCCATCCCACGGCTACTTCCAAAAAAAGACTTTCGGTTGCGCAGAAGAGAAAAACCCTCCTATCCCTTGTCGAACCATGGCAGGACGTTGGACCAGGGGCGAGAAAGTTGGGAAGGGAAGAAATGGAATGCTTGCTCAGGCACGAAGAGAAAAGAAAAATAAATAAAAAAAAAAGGAAGAAAGAGGAAGAAAGGAAAGACACAGATTCGGTTCCGCAACCCATCATCGGAGAACGAGAGCGAGGCGCGCGCCAAGACCCCGATCCGACTCGGTTGTAGGTCCAACCTCTCTCCGCTCTTGGAAAAAGAAAACAAAACCAGACCGAAGGTCAGCAAACATCCTTTTGCCGCCTCCCCTGTCCACATGTCGGGCGCCGATGGTCAACAGTGGATTTTTGTTTTTTTTTTTTGGGTTGCTGATGGATCGATAGAGACTTTCCCCCTTCCCGCCCCCCCCCTTTTTCTCCTTCTCCGAACCAACGCCATGGCTCGGGAGCGCGGAGCATACATTCAAACCCTCCTTGTCCCAGCAACCATCGCAAAATCCAACCGGATCGGGAAGATATCTCTCTCCCTTTTCTGCTTACCCTTTATCTCTTCATGAGGAAGGGAAAGGCATCCACCCTCAACTCTTTGTCCCAAAAAAGATGAAGGGAAGAAAACCTCAAAGAGAAACGAAGATGAGAAGCAAAAGACAACACCCCCCGGCGATCTCTACCTACCTCGATCCAATCCCACCTCGCTCTGTGAATGGCTAAGCCCTCACTTTTTGGGAAGAGAAAATTCTCTCCCACCCTATTCCTTCCTCTCCTTTTCGATCTCGTGGAGATCCTCGCGTGGAAAGATGGTTCTGGATCCAAAAAGGGCAAGGTGTGAGCATGGCTGATGGGGTGGGACTGCGAATCGTATTTTTTTTTTTGGTGGAGAGGGGAAGACGTCGTGGAGGGGGACGGGGCTGAGATCTGCAGGAAATAAAATAGACACGGAAATAGAATCAAAAAGCGAGCCGTAAAAGAACCCGAGGGGGACATCGCAAAGTCCAAGCTTCGAGCCAACAGGGTCCAAGGGGAAGGGGGAGAAGGATGTAGGCAGCCTTTGAGCTCCCTTGCCCCCCGGGGCTCTCCTCCTTGTACTCCCAACAAGAGGCTGCATATTCTGTTGAAAGTTGACCTTTCCCTGAGCTCGGAGAGCAAGTTTGATAAAGTTACAAGGACCGAAAGAAGGCGGAGAACATGTACAAGAATGATGAAAGGAGGAGAGGGCAACCCCTCCGCGGGCTCTTTCATGGATCCCTCTTGCATCCTCCGGGCAGGAGGAAGCCAAACTTTTTCGGATCTTCGATTACTGGCTTGGGTATATGTACGGCCGATTTGGTCTGCGTGGCTCCGTTCCAGTGCTCGAAGAGCTCGGACCAAGAATATGCTTCCGGTAGCTGTGGGCTCCGGAAACCCATGAATAAATCGACAAGCAGGGGAAAGTTGGGGATGCACGTGGTGGAAGGGAGGAGGGGGAACAGGTCAGCATCGGAAGTTTCCATTTCTGCCGAGCTCATGCTATGGGGGAGAACCAGGGGGAGGGGGCCGACTTTATTCTTCGATCTGGAGATCGACTCACCATGTCAAAGAGGTCCTTGCCTTGGCAGATCCTTTCTTGGATCCTTGCCGGGTCAAGGAACGACCGCCAATGGGGGTTCCCGTAGAGCCGATCCGAATGCGAGTACGAGGTCATCTTGAAGGCAAAGTCAGAGATGCGAGCGAAGCAGAAGCTTTTCGGGGAGGAGGGACGCAGTGTGTGTGAGAGAGGAGGAGAGAGGGAAAGAGACCATACGTGAGCATGCCAAGCTCTGAAGCACGAATGGGAGGCAAATCTTTCGAGCCTTCGACGATAGTCAACAGCACGCGCTCAAACTTTGGCAGTGGGATGTAGGTCTTTACGAGGAGGCTCACCTGCAATGCCACCCAGAGTCGCTGAGGATCTTGTCGCTTGACTTTCCGTGGTGGTACCACGTGCTTCCCTTGACCCATTCGTGAACTTGGGCTCGCCAGCTTCGAAAGTCGGTGACAAACTCGTAGGAGTAGACGTAGTTCCTGAGCTGGAGGTGAAGGGGGAGCGGAGATTCACAGGCCTTTAACAGCGCCAGGGTGTGCCTGGCCGGGATCTCGTCCACATCAGACATGAGCACGAGCGGCCTGTCCCCAGAATCTGGAAGGGAGTTGCTGGTATGGCGTGATGAAAGGGGGATCAACGGTGCCTCACTTGGTCAGTCTCCATACCTCGTCCTTGCAGGCGATGGGTCAGAGGGCCGAAAGACAAAGAGAACAAGTTCGGCTTACATGTGGGCGCTGACAGCGGTTCTCATCTCTCCCTCCAGTTGGAACTCATCCTCACCAGAGCGAAGGGTCCTTCCGGGAACAGAACTGTAGGATATCTTGGACTCGTACTGAGTGAATCTAGCTCGATTCTCTGCAAAAGTGTAGTTCTATGAGACTCGACGAGAGGGCGTTAGGTTGGGCACATTGACTGGAAGAATCTGGGATCGCGAATGACAAAGACGGATGGCCACGTGTTTGTCTTTGCGTGGGAGCGTGAGACTGACCTTTGAGTTCCCTGTAAAAGTATGACCACTCTCAAGTATGACGAACGTGTCTACGACATCCCAGAGTTCGCGAAGCCTGATCTCCAAGAGTTCGATCTCGACGCTGAAGATGACGGCGTCGATGAGCTTGGGTTGGGTGGACCTGGGCTTCCAACCGTGGCGCAGGCATGCCGAGGTGTCGTTGGGTGGAAGGCCCTCTGCGTACAGGTGGGGGAGATATTGCTGGGGCGAGCCCTTTTCCGAGTCCCAGAGCGGTCTGGTGGCGTAGGAGAGCGTGTTTCGGAGACTGTAGGAGTGTCTGAGCGAGTAGAAGAGGAGTAGGGTGAGGAAAAAGCCGCCGGCGATGAGCCTGATCGAGGGCCTAGGAAACTTGAGAGAGTAGGTAACCATGGATTGAGGTTTGTGGATGTTCCGAGTGCATGTGAGGTCACTGGGATGGAGAAGTGGTAGATATATGTATTGAGAGAGAGAGAGAGACAGAGAGAGGAAGAGAGAGAGAGGCAGAGAGAGGAAGAGACAGAGAGGCAGAGGGTGAAAGGGCGTTGAGAAGTGGGCTATGGGGAGCGATGGGTTGATATGTGGCAAGAGTGTGGAGAAAGGTATCGTTTGGCTTACTGCAGAATTCGTTTGTTCACTCACACGTGGTGTTAGTTGTGAATGGCCTGTGCTCGGATGATTCTTCACCCTCACCTTGGCTTCCGTCCTCATCGGGATCGGGGTGAAGAAGTCGATCGACGGATCTCTCCCTCGCGTAAAGAAGAAAGGAAAGACGCGTCTTTCGAGCTTCGCGAAAGAAATGTGGGACAAGGTGAAGGAAGGCAGTCCAGTCAAGCGCGTAGAGAGAGAGAGAGAGAGAGAGAGAGAGAGAGAGAGAGAGAGAGAGAGAGGGTCAAAAGCAGGCAGTGCGTCTTTCACCGAGTCTTACAAGTGAAGGTATCAGCCATAAGAGAGAAAAGAGTGGCATACCACAGGGCGAGAGGGGAAAGTAGGGAGAAAGAGAGAGAGAGAGAGAGAGCGAGCGTCAAGCAACACGTTCAACCTCCTCAAACCAACCCCATCCCACGCCCCACCACCAGCCAACCCCACCTTCTCCCCTTCATCCGACCCGCATACAGCGCCTCGAATCCAAGAGTTTAGCCTCTCACTCCACTCCCATCATCATCATCCGGGCTGGAAAGGAAACACGGTCCCTAGAGCATTAGAGTTACGCTGCAAACGAGCAAGAGGGCGCACGACTTCTTTCCCCCCCCCTCCCCCCCCCCCTTCCCTACCTGCTCATCCTCCAACCATGGAGCCTGCCACACAGGCAGACCTTCAACAGCAGATCGTTCACAGCCCAGGTCTTACCAGGATCGCCTACGCTCCAAAATCTTCCGGTGTTGACCGAATCATCACTTCCGGAGATGATTTCCTCGTCAGGCTCCTACCAACTGATCCGAACGATCTAGAGGCCCGTCCTCTGGTGATTGAGGACTCGACTCAACCCGTCACCTGGATCGACGTAGACTCCCAACACCTCGTCGTCGCATCCGAGGATGGTTGCGTCAGGCTCTACCGTCACTTGCCAGACCCATCCGCACCCCCTCCCATCGATGGTGTCTCGAGCTTTGCCACCTCCCTCCAGTCCATCCTCAGGAGAGAGTCCCTTCCCGTCAGGTGTGTCGCGATCGAGAAGGCGGTGCCAAGGTCAAAGTCGCCCAGGGTCGTCATCTGCTCGGACGAGCTCATCATCAGGATAGTCGAGGTCGCCGATCCTAGGAAGATCACACTTCTCACCGGTCACCAGAGGGGCCTAAGGTCTGCCTCTTGGAGTCCTGTCGCTCCCCTCCTCGTCACCTGCTCCACCGATGGTAGCGCGAGGGTCTGGGATCTTGCAACGCACGAGCCTGATTGCATCAAGGTCATTGACGGCATCCTTCCCGCCTCAAAGCCTGATAGCGAGGTCGCCTCCATCGCCTGTTGGCACCCCTCGGGCAACTTTTTCGTCTTCCCCAGCAAGGCTCACGAGATTGTCATGATCAGTGCCTCCACCTCGGCCACTGGCTCCTCGCCGACCGGACCCTTATGGGTCAGGACCGGCTCTTTCTCCGCTTCTGACTGTGGTGCGGTCCCGACTCCCAGCGGTAGCATCAGCTCGTTAGCCTTCTGCCCCAACGGCCGCTACCTGGCAGTCGGCACCTCGGATGGCCAGGTGACCGTTTGGGAGACGTCCACGAGGAAGGCACTCAGGGCCAAGAGGGCCGACGCACTCGTCACTTCGATCAGTTGGCACCCTTCCAAGGACGTCTTGGCGTGGACCGACAATTCTGGCGGCCTCACCAGGTGGACAAATGTAATGGGTCCGAATTACCCCAGTCCATTCGAAGAGATCGACTTCGGCTTGCCAAAGCAGAATGCCCAAAACGGTGTCAGTGGGTTGAGGAAGGCGAGGGATGCAGTCGATGACATCTTCGAGGGGACTGGCATCGAAGGTGATGATGATGATGAAATCATGGCCGACCGCGAGGAGGACGCCGAGGCCGGCGACGGGATCAGGGAATTCGTCGTAGACGATGTAGGTCACGGCGACTACAACGAAGATTCAGGCTCGGGGCATCGGCGTGGAGCCCGGGCCTACGATCGAGCTGGAGGCGGCCTCCCGTCTACGAGACCTCAACCGGCGTTCCAACCAAACGCGACGCCGATGAGAGCGCAAAGGAGGTACCTAGCCTTCAACATGCTTGGAACCGTCACGGCTGTGGACCAGGACACGCACCAGACTGTCTCCTTTGAGTCCTTCGACACGGCCGCCAGGAGAAATTTCAGGATCACGGACCATCACCATTTTTCCATGGCGAGCTTGAATCATCACGGAGTCCTGTTCGCATGCAAGAAACAGGAGGATAACCCGAGCAGCATATACTTCAAGCCCTTCGAGACATGGAACAACTCTGGCGCCGATTGGTCCTTGGGACTTCCCGTAGGCGAGGAGGTTGAGGCTCTGGCGATGGGAGGGGGCAGAGTGGTCAACGGAAGCAGCAAGGACAGCCTGAGCCAGAACGACGTTCAGGGCCAGGGGATCGCCGTCGTCGCGACCTCGAAAGGCTACCTCCGCTTCTTCTCTGCCAGCGGCATGCAACTCTACATCTGGGCACTGGGTCACTCGGTGGTCACGATGGTGGCAGGTTCCAGGTCATTGCTCGTCGTCCACCGAGCAAACGGAGGCGCTTTCGATGGCTACCAGAACTTGGGCTACAGTCTGATCGAGCTCTCCACTTTCACCGCCATCCAGGAGGGTTCATTGCCCATCGGAAAGAACCTCACCATCACCTGGGCGGGGTTCAACGAGCAGGAGGTTCCTGGTATCTTTGACTCTGCCGGCACCCTTTTCACCCTCGACAGAGCTTTCAGAGCGCGGCAGGGTCGCTGGGTGCCTTCGCTCGATACGAAAGCCTCGGGGGCCGCCTCCGACCATCTGGCCAACGGATCCGGAGGGTCTCGCTTGCGACACTGGCCCGTTGGTCTGACTTCCACCCAGCTGATGGTCGTCTTTGTGAAAGGCGGCAGGACGTACCCGGAGCCCGACGGAACACGACATCTGATCCAGGAACTTGAACTTCATCTGCCGTTCATCAACCGGGACACGGGTGCGGGCCAGCATGAGGAGAAGAGCCTGAGGGACTCGCTCCTCTCCTCCACGATCCGCGACGCTCATTACGCTGGAGTGGAGGACGGGGGCGACTCGCCTGATCCAAGTGCACTGGAAATGTCGGCCGACAAGAGCCTCTTGCAGCTTATCCAGCTAGCATGCAAGGCGGACAAGCACGCGAGGGCTCTGGATGCAGCTCGCAACCTTCACTCGGGAAGGACGCTGGACGCAGCTCTGCAGATCGCCGCCTTCTTCCACTTGCCGAGCTTGGCCGAGAGGCTGACTGCTCTGAAGCCGCTGATCGAAGAAAAGAGGGAAAGGCAAGAGGATGAGGCTTCAAGGTGGTGTGAGCCAGACCTACGAGGAGGACCACTGTACAGCTATGGAGGGTCAACGACGAGTCCGAGCGGAGGCTCGAGGGTTCTGGTCCAGGGCAGCCAGGACTCGAACTTCCTCACACCTTCCAAGAGGGCGGCTTCTCGAGCGGCGCTCAAGGAAGACTTTGAACCAAGGTCGGTCACCAAGCAACCTAGGAGATCAATCGGTTCCTCGGCCCTTGCCCAGAGCGTGAGGCGCGAAAGATCGGCGGCGGCACTGACTCCGACCTCCGTTGTCGCTGGTTCATCGAATGGGAGCACCTGGAACGAGGAATCATCTCCCAGTCGAGACGAAGGATCGAGCCTGAGAGACGACGAACGAGGAGAATCGAGGTTGCTAGCGGATAAAGACATGAACGGCGGGGAGGAGGAACGAGAGGAGGCCAAGTCATCGACGCCTTGCGAGGACTCTCGCTGGAGGGGAGAAAAGAGAAATTCTTCGGCGGCGGCGGCGGCGACTGGCTTGTTCTCGGCTGACGAAGGTGGCGGGATCAACAGGGACTCGGAACAAGGGACGAGGAAGGATGATCCTCCGAATCCGATCAAGATCGGAAGTCTGAACCCTTTCGCCCCAAAGCCGGCGGGTAAAGCCAACCCTTTCGCCAGAACTCAGGGCACGGTAAGGGACAACAGAAGCATGCACAAGAGCAACTCGTTCTTCGAGAGGGTCGACGCCGTCACCCAGAACGGTTCGTCCACGAACCATGAAGGCTCGGTAGGAGGTGGAAGACGAGGAGGGGCGACTTCGGCTTCGGCGGCGGCTGGTCGGGCGAAATCCGTCAAGCAGTCCACCTTGCTCGGGTTCTCTTCCTCCTCCGATAAGGGGGGGAAGAAGAACTCGACGACGACGACGACAGGATCCCTAACTGGGCCGAGTGGGGAGGAGGAGGCGGAGGAGGAGGAAGCTGGAGTGAACCACCCCACCTCGACGCCGGCGTTTGGAGAGACTCAGTACGAGGATGAAGATGGGGAAGAGAGTCTTAGGGCCACTCTGAGGAAAGCGGCCGAGGAGGAGGAGATGGGGAACAGGTTGCAAGAGACCCTCTACCCTGACGAGGAGGAGAGTGAAACCCCTGGGTCATAGGAGAGACAGACCTTTTTTTTTTTGCTCTTTGGCCTCCCACGGTCTCCACGTCTTCCTACCTCCCTCTTGTACAAGTTTGCGAATGATGGTTACTCGAGATCCAAGAGGGCAAGTGATGGTGCAAATCCAGTTGTATGACCTTTGGAGTCGAGAGTCCAGCCGAAAAAGGAGGGGCAGGGGGCGGACGCTTTGGTGATTTTCGATCCCATCTGGGGGTTTCCTTCGCACACACACACGACACGCGCTCTCTCTCTCCCTCTATCCCTCTCTCTCTATCTCTTCTTCTCTACCTGTCTATTCTTTTGGATTAGTTCCTGATTGGTCGACGTCGAAATTGAAAGAAAGAACAAGAAAACAACGTTAAAGTACAACATTCTACATTGAACGTGGAGGGAAGTCGCTGTGGCGGGGCATTTCGGAAAAGGGGGGGTGTGTGGGGACCGTGGAAGATGAGAAAAAACTTTGATCCAGAGGGCGCCCAAGTTGAAATCGGCGAGCCCTCTCCTTGTCTCGAACATCAGCCGCAGCAGATGGTTGGTTCATCCATGGTACTGCCACCGATCGTGGTCTTCGGAGCACTTGTGGCCTCGGGCTTGGATCCCGGATTTCCCACCCTGACCTTGACCAGGCTCCAATCACAGAGGAACTTTCCGATCCCGGATCCGATGATGATCGAGATGATGATGTAGCCGTTGAAGTACATCGCCAAAAGCATGATGATGTAGGCGACGCCGAAGGTGACGGCGTGAAGGGTGGCCCTGAGGAGTTGCTGGAGGGGACTGTACCTGAACGTCAACGTGAGGCCATCACCTCCAGGGTTGACTGAGCCACCACCGCTCCCTTCCTCCTCGGCTGACCGGGAACTGAGCAGGGCTCGGGACTGACGAAGGGCGTGTTCTTGGAACTGGAGGTGGATTTTTTGATCGTACTCTTTCGAGAGCCTCCTAAGACCTTCTAGGACAACGACGAGCAGAGCGACCCCTATGCACGAGGCGGCGAACATGCCGTTGTTCTTGATGTGCCAGGATGAGGAGAGGAAGCCTACCGAAAGGAAGGAGAGAAATGCAAAGCGCATACAGGGAGACAGGAAGGAAGTCAGAAAAGTGCATTCAAAGATTTTCAAAGAAAAAAAAGGGAAAAGTCCGTAGATGAGCTCGGTTCGAGAGAAACCCCCGGCGTATTCTCGGAAGCCTCGAACACGGCTCATCGGTAAATTGCCCAGGAGTAAGGGAGGAGATGGTGCAACTCACAAGCATCTTGGACCGTCCAGTTCCAGAGCATCTGTTAGTCGATCGATTCGCATCCAGAAAGCGGGTGGGTAATGGGTCAGCGGAGGGAGGGGATGATGAGGAAAGGGTATCTTTCGCTTCTTTCTCAGCATGCTTGTGCAAGCGAGATCGGAAGGGGAGTCCAAGTCAAAAGGAAGGGGAGGAGACAGGGAGGTGATCGGCATTGATGGATGAGATGCTCACGGAAATCTTACAGGTTGCACCACCGCCATCATCCATTCCACCGCCGTGGTGATTCATGGTGCTTGCGTTCGTTGTCGAGGTTGCGAGTGTTGTAGGCTCGAGTTGAAAGCTGCCTTGAGAGATATCGAGACCACGGGACCGAGGCTTGTCAGCTATGCGGAGGTTGTCGGTAAGGAGGCAAGGGAAGAGGGGAGTGGGAAGGGGGGGGGGGTGGGAAAGGGACTGTACGTACGGTGAAGGCGGTTGGGCTGGGATGAAAAGTACTTATACGAAGGAGAGAGGGGAGGAGTCAGAGCGAGCACTGGATCGGGTTGGTGAGGGTCGGATGGACTTCGGATTTGCGTGTTCCTAGTTTAGTCAAAGTCAAGGATTGGGACCAGCTTTTTCTCCCTTTCAAGTTTTTCTTTCTTTCACTCATCTCCACTTACGTTTCCTACTTCTTTCCGACGCTCCTTGGCCGTCGAGAAGGGGGACCCGGAGACCAGTCGACCACCCACGAGCGAGCGAGGTTAAGAACATGCCTTGGCTAGACGAAAGTAAATCGAATGTTAGACATCGCCAAACCTTGTTCTTCCCTCTTCCTTCCTTGGGCTTTCTTCCTCTTCTTTCCTCTCCTCTACTTTTCACTCCTTTCTTTTCCTTTTTCTCTCTCTCTCGCTTCATGCTTGAATTTTTTCGACCTCTTTCTTTCCCCCTTTTGCGAGCGACACGGCGTTCACGCGATTCCATGGGGAGATAACCGAAGCGAACACTAGTAGATGGAGGAGTTGCTTGCGCGCGCAAGGGGGGAAGAAGGGGTTCGATACGGAAAAGCCTCCGAGTGTGTCCGTGCAACAAAAATAATAATAGCTAAGGGAGACGCAGGGCGCGCGCGTCCGGAGCGTTTTTCTTTAACCCAGGAGAAAGGATGAAAGGAAAGTGACAAAAAAGGCCCCGAACGAAACCACCAACCACGACATTTCTCACTCGGTTAAGAAACCAATCCAAGCTCGTCCTTCCCAGCCCATCCACTCCATCACTCTGGCAGATCATCGACAAGGGTTCAAACCTTCCTTTCTCTCCTCTCCTTGGCCACCACGAGGCTCTCACACCCTCCAGATTGCCAAGACTTTTCCCCTTCCTCTTCCCTTCTTCTCTCCACCACACCTCGTGGCCTTTTTTTTTTTTCTTTCTTTCTTTCCTTTTCCTTTCGATAAACTCCTCCTTCATGCTCTCATCTCGGATCACTCTTTCGAAACCTGTTCGTTCGCACATCGCCAGGGTGGGGTTTCTTTCCTCCCCACCCAATCGGCTCGCTCCTTTTTGACCTTCTTCATTCAGAGTTCAGCCATCACGAAACCGCGCTCCTCCATCCTCCAGCGGAAGAGAGAGAGAGACAGATACAGAGAGCCAGAATTGGATCTGCCAAAAGCAGAAACGACCCGAGATTCTGACCGATCCCCATTTTCACCTGCAGTCCCCCACTCGCCCCCGCCCGTCCCCTTTCCATGCCATGAAACTTTGATTTCATTTACTCTCCCTTGCTTAGTTATCTTGTTCCTGATAGGTCGTAACAAAGCTGAACAGCATGATTGGCAGGTGCTTCGTACATCTCGTTGGCCGGAAGAAAGAAGAAAGATTGAGAACCAAAAAGAAAAAAACGAATGACAAAATGAAGAAGAGGAAATGGCCAACTCGCGAGTGGAAGAAAGAAGGAACGGCATCGTGGGTGAGAAGCACTTCCAACATCAAGCGACAAAGGGTTTAAAAGGTAGGTTTGCCATCTGTTGCCTATCCATCCCTTTCCTTCCACAAATCTCACTACGACCATCCCCCCTCCCCCCCCCCCTTCTCTGAAAGATGTCGGTCCCGGATCGGATCACACCTGAGCTCTCCGCTCGACACATCCAAAACTTCAGTGATGCCGATTCTCTCGAGCCTCACTGGGGTTACGCTGATCGTGTCATCCCTTGCACCAACGATCCCGGCTCCTGCGCATACCTTGATGTCGTCTACCACTCTCACGACTTGGGCATGCTCTACACCGGTATCATCTGGGCGACGATAGGTGCCATCCTCCTAATCACCGCCATCACTAGGCGGGTGCTCCGAAAGAATCTCAACGTCGTCAATGCTGCTTCCATCCCCGTCAGTGGTGACGTCGAGGGCCAAGGTGCGCCGCGTTCTAGCTTCCTGGCGAGTTGGACAGCTTGGGCAAAGTCGACCACCAGGCGTTACCTTCTCCCGGAATCGCTGAGGGTCGTCTTTGGTCGAACCACCCGTCTCCAGATCCTCATCCTCGCCATCATCTCCGGTTATCTCATCGTCTGGTCCTTCGTCGGGATTGCGTACCACACTTGGATCACGCCCGTCAAGAACAAGCCCGGAATGTACAACACCAGGACTAGTCTCGGTCCCTTTGCTGACCGGCTAGGCGTACTGGCGTTCGCCTTGACCCCGCTCTCCATCATGCTGGCGAGCAGGGAGTCGCTCCTCTCCATGCTGACTGGCATCCCATACCATCACTTCAACTTCTTCCACCGATGGCTCGGCCACATTATCTTCATCCAATCGGCCGTCCACACGATAGGATGGTGTGTCATCGAGATCAGGCTTTACCAACCCCAACCTACGGTGGCGCTGAATTGGATCAGGGCACAGTACATGATCTGGGGGCTTGTAGCCATGATCCTCCTCACCCTCCTCTGGTTGCTCAGCTTGCCCTTCGCGATCAGGACCTTTGGTTACGAATTCTTCCGCAAGTCGCACTACGTCCTCGCCATGGTCTACATAGGTGCCTGCTGGGGTCACTGGGAGCAGCTCAAGGTCTTCCTCCTCCCTTCGCTATTGCTCTGGTTCGCGGATCGGCTGGTGAGGTTGCTTAGGACCTTTTTGCTCCACTACAGGTTCATCTCGGAAGGGAAGATGGGATTCCAAGCGTCCAAGGCGAAGATGAGACTCTTCCCCGACCCCACGAACGGAGACATTGTCAGGTTGGACTTCCGACACGCTCAGAGCCCTTGGAAGATTGGCGAACACTTTTACTTGTGCTTCACCGAAGGTAGCATCTGGCAGTCTCACCCCATGACACCGCTCTCTCTGCCAGTCTCTGAGCAGGGCGAGGTACTCCACTCTTACGTCTTCAGAGCGAAGCAGGGAGAAACAAAGAGGATCGCCCAGCTTGCCAGGTCGAGGAACGCTGACCGGGAGGAGGCAGAGACCGGAGTGATCCTCACGGGCCCCTACGGTCAGTCGATCGTCGACGACTTGGAGCACGACACCAACGTCCTCTGCGTCGCTGGTGGCACGGGGATCACTTTCGTTCTCCCTGTCCTTCTTGGCCTATCAAACGTTTCTAAGGGGAGGTCGGTCGAGCTGGTCTGGTCGATCCGTTGCGAGACGGACAGGGAGTGGATCAGCGAAGAGCTCGAGAGGATCCAGCAATCGATCCCGGAGGTCAAGATCAGCCTATTTGTGACGAGGCAAGGAGTTCATGAGAAGTTGAGCGGCGGCGTCGTCAGCAGTGACAAGGAAGCCCTGTTCGGGGACGAGGATGAGGCCTCTTCGAACAAGACCGGAAAGCTAAGCCTGATCAGAGGTAGGCCTGGGCTGGAGGAGATCGTCGAAGGATTCGTCAACGAGACCCGTTCCGGAAAGTGCAAGGTCTTTGCGAGCGGACCCGGAGGGATGGTGACGGACCTTCGAAGGGTCGTGGCCAGGTGCAACCGACCGGACTCTGTGAGGAAGGGGGATGCTAGATTCGACGTCGCTCTCATCACTGACGAGAGGCTTGAGTTCTGATGGTGAGGTCCCCCCGGGCCGTGTGAATCCATGTACTATGAAGCGATCCTCATTCGGGTGCTTGCGAGGTGGGATGTAAATTATTTAACCCAGAAGAGAGGATCCACAAATGTTGTTGACATTCGAACCCTCCTCCCCCCCAAAGCCAAGATTGACTAAAAGAGGGGGATGGATGTTCTTGATACCACAAATATAAACCATCTCTGGACGGGTAAGCGATTCGATCGGGTGTGTTGCCCGATAAAGTTGATGGGAAGGTGGTCGAAAGTCAGTTGGAATACGAATGCGCCATCCTCTTTTCTTTTTTTGTGCTTTTGCTATTTGCTCAATTCTGATTGTGCCGCCTCTCTTTCGTTCGCATGCATTCGATTGTTGGTGGTGTGTTCTTCTTAGCCGCTCCACTTTGACCCTCTCTTCCCTCCCCACCTCTCCTCCTTCCTCTCTCTTCCTCCCCACTTCTCACACTACAACTTGCCTTTCTCTACTCCATCTTCATCCGTTCTCACCGTCAACAACCAAGGGAGGAATTCGCCAGAGTCCGATCTTACCTCCTCTCTCATCGCCCCTCCAAAAGACTTGATCAGCTCCCTCACGAGGTCCCAACCCCGAGGTCTATCAAACAGAGGCCCCAACCCCACCAAAGTCCCGTCCTCGTCACAACGAAAACAATCAACCTCAAATACTACTCTTCCCCCCCCCCTTTCACCTCCGCCATGTCAGAGCAGACAGATCAACAATCAAAGCACGTCACAGAGGGTTGGTTTCGTGTCCTTCCCCTTCTTCTTCCCGTCCTTCTCCCTATTGATCCTTCGGTTCGAGAAAGAAGCAAAGGGGGCACGCAGGATTGACACCACCAACGTCCTTTCCCTTTCTTCTTTACTCCCTAAGACGAAGCCGCCCTCTACGATAGACAGATAAGACTTTGGGGTCTAGAAGCGCAGAACAAGTGAGTCTCATCTTCGCCCCTCATCTCTCCTCTTATTTGGGGTAAGGGGAGCAAGGCGACACGCCCCTGCTCCACCTCTCAATTTTTCTCCTCTCCTCGCCCATGTCTATTCACAATCTTTTTCGGATCGTGGGGCCCATGAAAAAAACTCCTGCGAAATCGGATTTGGGGAAAACTTTGGGAAGGCTTCGAACATCGCACGTGCTCATCCACTCGCTGACGGGAGTCAACACGGAAGTGATCAAGAACATCGTTCTGAGCGGAATAGGCACACTTTCGATCGTGGATGATGAGCTTATCCAACCGGAGGATCTGGGGGCGGGATTCTTCTTCAGGGAGGACGAGGTTGGATCCGAGGTGAGTCAGAGATCCCGACACCGGGTTTCTCCATTGGTTGGGAAGATCCCCCCCCCCCCCCTCTAGCATCAATCTCACCCTTCTCTTTCTCTCCGGTATCCTCGAACCCCCCCCCCCCCCCCCCCCCCCCCCCCCCCCCCCCCCCCCCCCCCCCCCCCCCCCCCCCCCCCCCCCCCCCCCCCCCC
>KZ820017.1:0-12728 GCA_003144235.1 Violaceomyces palustris | reverse complement strand
CCCCCCCCCCCGGCCCACACACACCACCCCCTGCCACGCCCGCTCCCTCCTGGAAGCGTCTTTCCCAAGGCCCCATCTCTAGGATCCAGTCGCTCAACCCGCTGGTGAGAATCCGAGCCATCAAGGATCCTACATTTCTGCTCTCCCCTTCGAGTAATAGCAGTCTGGAGGCTCTGAAGGAGATGAAGCTGGACGTCATCGTAGCGGGGAAAGGGACCCGATCGCAATTGGTGGAACTCGACCTTGTCGCCAGATCTCTCGGAGTCAAGTTCTACACCTCGAGGAGCGTAGGGTTGGGAGGCTACATCTTCTCCGACCTAGGGGATCACCACGAGTACCTTACAGAAAAGAACGTCGCCATCGCCTCCTCCTCGTCATCGGGTGGTGTCGGCAAGGAGGGTCAACAAGTCACGATGGAGAAGAAGAAGATCAAGCACAAGCAAGCTTTCGTGAGCCTTTCGGATTCCCTATCTCATTCCTGGAAAGGATCCATGAACGAGAGGAAGATGAAGAGGTTGAGGCTCAACCCCCTCCTCTTCGGGATCTGGGCATACTGGGAGTGGGAGGCGAGGCGAGCCATCGCGGAGGCAGAGGTGGTCAAAGGAGGTCAAGAGAAAGTCGCCGGTTCTGACATCCCCAGCGAGTTGGAGCAAATATCGATCCAGATGATGGAAGAAAAAGGAATCAAGAGCCAGACCGTCTTCCAAGATCAAGGCTTCCAAAGGTCCGACTGGTTCCGGTGAGTTTGGTCGTGCCAGAGCTGCCCAATTTTCTCCACTTTTCTTTCCCCCTTTGCTCCCTTCCTGCAAGCGGTGCAGGGGCAAGGGCCCGCACCCTTCTGACTCCCTTCTGACTCCTTTCCTCTACTCGCCCGCCTTTTCTTTGCTTTCTCGCCGGCCGCGATCCTTTAACGTACGACGATGAACGACACATACACACACGCATACACACCCACATACTCCAAGATGGTTCGCAAAGTGTATCTTAACGCCAGGATCCTTTTCGCCTACGTGCGCCGTACTGGGAGGCTTACTGGGCCAGGATATCCTCAATGCGATAGGAGGGAGGGAGGAGCCCATCGTCAATTGGTTCATCCTAGACGGACAGAACGGTGAGTGGATCCCCTTGAATTTTGGGAGGGCTGCCTTCCGTCGAGTTTCTGACATAACCTCCCAACCTCTCATCACAACTCGATCCAAAAAAGGTCAAGGCCCAGTCCACTCTGTCGGGCCCGATGTCAGTGTCGTTGTGCCTGCCGTCTCTCAATAGTCGTGGAAGGATGGAGAAGAGGGAATTGACCCCGAGAAAAAAATTACAGAAAAGAAAAGAAAAGACATTTAAAAAAACTCCTCCCCCTGAGAACTCGGTCCACCGAAGGATAAAGCTCTGTGAAGGGTTTTGGATCGCTGTGATAATTCAGTAGGATCCCCCCCACCCCCAAGCAGCCCTGCCTTTCATTCTGGTGGAAGTGAAAGGAAAGTAGTGAGACTCTCGGAACACTGGTCATCCTTTGGAGAGTTTCAGGAGGCAAGGCGCCAAGGGGTTGGGGTGGGGAGGTCCGTAGAAGGGAAATCCTTGTCTCCCCCTTCCCACCGTGTTGGAGAAAACGCGGCGATGTAGGAGGGGTGGAGGAAAAGAAGGCGTTCAACGTGTCCGAAAAAACCCTACTCTGCGAACTCACCTCTTGTCCCTGGGATCTCGGTCGGTTCGCTCGGGTCGACTCCTTGTCAAAGGGAGATGGAGTACGAACGGGCATTGTCTGAACCCACTCCAGAGAGCGACATACGCTTTCTGGCTTACTTGGAGGGGTCTTCATTTCTTTGCGGTCTCTGCATTCAAGTTTACACCCCACCCCACAAATGCGAATGCGCATGAGCATTTGAACGTCCACGCTCGTCCCGCCGATGCCCACACCAAGTCCTTTCCATTTGATCAAGAGGGAGAGGGAGAGAGAGCGTCTGTGTGTGTTTGTGGTCGAAGGCTTTTGGAAAGAGAGGATCAAGAGGGTGTTCAGGAAGATTCACCGCCTGGACCTTGGGAGTCCGGGGCAAGTTGACGGGTCTCACTTGGCCTTCCCTGATCTCGCCGGGAGACATAACAAGGTTCAGAAACCCCCAACCCCCAACTTTGCACGGACCCGCGGGGATTGGAGACCCATCGCTGCATCGGTTTGGTTCCAAGATGAGAGACTCGATACTCTGCTTGATCTAGGAATGGGGTTTTCGAATTCATGCCTGTGGGGGTCCCGCCCAGACTCTTTCTGCTAGGGCTGCATTATCCTGACCGGGGTCATTCAAAGGGAATTGGGATGAAAGGCGGTCGAAACGGGGCCAGTCTTTGCTCAGAACGAGCGAGGTGGGGGGGGGGGAAGTTTGACAAAACCCCAGCTGACCCATTGCGACGCACTTTGTTGTGCCAAGAGGTGAGGGGAGGGATTTGGTGACCGACATGCTTGCTAGGATGGGTAGAACGTGTCAGCAACCCTTGGGAAAGTGAGGATCATGCGCGCGTTAACAGGGTCCTCTCTGACTTGACTTGCGACTCGGCTCGTCGTCGTGATTCAAGGAGTTGCGAGTGGCGACGGGGGCTCAAGGGATCTGTAAGAGACAGAGAGAGAGCCCCACTGCCTCACTCACTCTCTCCCCCTCTGCCCTCTTCCTCCCTCTCTCTGGGATCGACTTTCGGTTGAGGTCGGGCAAGGATGAAAGAAGAGGATCAAGGGACACCCGAGTCAAAAAGAAGATGACTGCCCTGACTCGGACCATGCAAATCACACTCATCTTTGGTTCGCCTTCTTCCTTTCTCTTTTTTCAATTTAAACCTTGATGGTGTCTTAGCCATGTGATGAGTCAAAACAGTCGCAGGTCGGTCCACCTTCCCCCTCCGGAGGCCAACCCGCTTTCGAACATCGAGGGTTGACCAACACTCACCATACGTTAATCATCAGTGACACTCACCTCACTACTGACTAGCGATCGGCTGTCCATCGGGTAGCGAAGGGAACTGCTAATGACTGGACTTACTCACTGTGGGACTCTGCTGCTGAGTCACTAGCGCTCGCTCACTAGTCCCCTTGGTGACTATAGCTTGGGGAGGGAAGCGAGCGAGGGATCGGATGGATTCGAATCCAAGGTTTCCAGATCATTACCTTTTTCCAACCCTTGAGCCGTGACACACAGGCTGTTAATGGACCCACGGCCGTGCTAACGTTCCTTCCACGAGGGGAACCCACCACCTTGGAGTAAGAAGCCCAGTACGCACAGAGAGAGTCCAAATTGAAATTCACCCGAGCATCTAACTAACAACCCTCACTCTCTTGACACCTGTGATGCATCCAACCGTATCACCGTGACTGTCAGCTAAGGCTTAAGGTTGTGTGTGTGTGTGTATGTATGAGCACCTCTCCCTCCTCCCTCACCACCCATCCATCCTTCCCACCGCCACCGCAACCAACACCATCAACCCTTCCTCCTCCTCCTCCTCCACCTTCTCATCCCCATCCAGTGGAATTTCAAAGGAGGGAATCCTTTCCGATTTCCCTATTCTCTCCTTTTCTTTGTCATCCTTTCTTCCACCTTCCTGTCGGAGTGTCAACTTTTTTTCAAAGTCAGGTCGTGAGTCAGGGAGTGAGTGGTGGGATGGGCACGACGACAGCTTGATCTCATACGATTTCCGCATACATACAGATACATGGTTCGCGATCTTCGATCCTCCTCCTCTTCCTCCTCCCACTTCATTTCAGGGTCCGGTTAAGAGCCAGCTTGCCTCTGTCACCACCCTCCTCTTCTACCACTCAATTGTGAACATGACCTCCAATAAAAATAGGCCTAATCTTTCTTCCTTTCCCATGCCTATTCATCACTCCTCCTCACCTTGACAGTTTGAAACACTCTCCTTTCCCTTGTTCGTCCACCGTTCTCTCTCTCCCCTTCATCTCGCCCTGATCGACACGTCCATACCGGAAAACCTTGGGATTCATTCCCCGCTTCTTCAAAATGTCTCCTTACGAAATCTCCCGACCTTCGTCTCCCTCCTCCTCCCTCTCTCTTTCCGAACTGGCGAGCCTGCACTCTCCTCCTACAATCAACTTCTATCTTGGCCGGATGTGGCCATTCTGCCTTTCCCACCTCTCACCTCCCTCCCCACATTTTCAAAGCCAGTCGTTTCGCATCCCCCTCCCTCTCCCTCCTCGCCCAAGTTCCACACTCTTCCTTCCTTCCTTCTCCTTCCGTCCTTCCATCCTTGCCTCTGTCTTGATCGACCTCACCCCCTTGCTTTTTCACTGTGACTGTATGCACATACGGACGGTCGATTCATCCGTTGTCTCAATTTCTTTACTCACCCTCCTTTTTCATCTTGTCTCTCCTACCTTCTCTCCTCTCATCCTTTCCCTGTTTTTCACCCCCTTTCGTTTTCCCTCATCCCCCTTTTCGGTATCGTCTGAAGATCTCTAGTCTACACCATAACCGCCTTCCTCCCTCCCTCATTCTTTCTCTTCCTCCTTGTCTCTGTCTCCCCCCTTCCCTTTTCTCTCTCATATAACACGGTTCCGGACTTGCCCATCTGATCTTGAAGCTGGCCTTCACAATTTTTCTAGAAGAAAACCTTCCCGTACCCACTCTCTCCTTTCTCAACTGGCTTAGACCAAAACCTTCGCAAACATGGTTTCCGTTTCCATCTCGTCAAAGTTCATCCTGGCGGCGCTCCTTCTGATCGTTCTGCTGGAAGGTCTTCCAACCCAGGTGGAGGCTAGTCCAACTTGCAGGTCTTACTCAAAGAGCCATCACAAGAAGGCTGCGATCGGTAGCAGCAGTTCTCCGGTCTTGGCCGCCAAGGCGACCACCAGCTCGAAAAAGGCCTCAAGCTCGACAAAAGCGATGAGCACCTCTTCCAAGCCCCTGACTACAACGACTTCGAAAGCTACGTCCTCGACCGCGAGCACAAAGAAGACCACCACCACCACCCCCTCCAAAGCGACGTCCTCCTCCACGTCCACCAAGGTCGCCACCACTTCATCTTCGTCTTCCTCTACCTCTACCTCAACGGTCAGGGGTAGCAGTGTCTCAAGCAGCTCTCAGGCCACTAGCACGACCAGCTCGGCTGCTTCACCGGTCGCGACAAGCGGCAACTCAACCTCTTTCGGCGTAACACCTCCACTAGGCAAGGCCGGCGTTGCCGGAGGTCAGTCGCTCCCGTGGACGGCCTCGAGCCTCGGTTGGTACTACGACTGGTCTCCCAACCCAGACAATCCTTACAGGGGTAACATCCAGGCGGTCCCGGCGCTTTGGGGTCTTGGCCGTGTCAACCACGACAACGACGTCGCCCGGTTCCAAGCCTTCCAACAGTTGAAGCCAGGCTCTTCGGCCTACGTGATCGGCTATAACGAGCCGGACTGGGAGGGCGAGGGCTCTTCGGGAGTCATCTCGCCTCAGGACGGGGCCAAGGCATGGGACCAGTACATCGCGCCGCACGGAGTCGCGGGATCCATCTTGATCAGCCCTTCGCTCGCCAAGCAGAAGGACGAGGACTGGATGCAACCCTTCCTGAACGCTGTGCAGAGGAAACCGGACGCGATCAACGTCCACATCTTCCAGAACTCGATCGAGGGTGTCAAGGGGGTGGTGGAACACTACGCAAAGTACGCCCTACCCATGTGGATCACCGAGTTCGCGTGCATCAACTACCAGGTCCAACCCACGCAGTACTGCGACCAGAACCAGACCAACACCCTCATCAACCAGGCCGTGAGCCTGTTCCAGAGCGACCCGAGGATCGCCGCCTTCGCCATCTCGGACGCTTACAACGGACCCTACTCGGCCCTGACGCCCAACCACGACGGCACCAAACTGTCCGAGACCGGCGAGACCTACCTCGCCGCCGTCAAGGCCACAAAGACGAGCAACAAGAAGTAGTGGCGTCTGCGTTCCCTCCCATCACGGTTCGGAGCTCGGCACTCGCCACGTCCTTTCGCCCTCCTTCTCCACAGGTTTTGTTTCGATTTGCTTTTGTTTTGGGGGGTTTTTTTTTATCATTTATTTCTTTTCCTCTTTCCGGTTTCATCCAACCAGCTCAGCTTGGAGATTCTTTTGGGTAGTACGACCAGGGCAAACATGTGACCACTTTCCAATCCTGTAAACCCTCCTACGGGAAGGAAGCTAGAAGTTCTCCTCACCCGCCTAATCTTTGTGAATCGGAAACAGAAACTTGGGTGGATCCCTTGCGATTCTGAAAAAAAAAAAACACAGGAAAGGTGACCGGGTTGTGACGGAGTGGTGGACGAGTGAGAGAGAACCCAAAGATCCCTCTCGCATCGACAGATCGAACCTTTACCGACGTCGGCACAACCGACGCCACTCCTTTCCTCTGATGCATTTCGGGGTAACGCCTACTGAGGTGGAGCGAGAATTCCTCTTGGAAAGTAGATTTTGGGGGAGGGGAAAGAAGGATGGGGAAAGGGAAAAAAAAAGGACCCCTACCCACTCCTAAAAAACAGAAGGACCAGATCGGGTCAGGTGTGGTTTCAAAAGGGGAGATGGGGAAGAGATCTCGAACCAAGGCCCCTTACAGTATCGCCCCAATTTTTTGAAAAAAAAAAAAAAAAAAGGTTTGAAAGAAGAGAAGCAGAGAGAGAAAAAAAAAAATTCGGAACGGGGCTCCCGCGACACCCTCCGCCTTCTTACGACGCCAGATTCCCGCCTCTTCCTCCTTCTTCCTCTTCTTTCGCAAAAGGGAAAGGAGGATATCCAAGGGGGGGGGGGGGGGGGGGGGGGTTTGAACTCGCTGCGCGAACTTGCTTTTAAAAGACCCAAGGGAACATGACCTTCCTACCCCTTGGGTAATCCTTTCCGAACTCCTTCTTGTAGTTCTTGTGCTTCTTGATGGCCCAGACCGTCATCTGAGCCGTAGAGACGGCAGCGAAGAGGGCCGAGGCAGCGTTCAACGTCAGTACCGTGAAGGCGGACCAGGCGAGGAACTTTGATGGTTGAGAGAAGGGATAGAGAGAGATCGTTCAACCCGGTGATTGTTGGGGGGAATTCGATGATGTCAGTAAAACTTGGTGCGGGCGTAGCCTTTTTTTTTTTTTTTTTTTGGCTGAAGAAGATGGAATGAAGGGAGGGAGAGGGGAGAGGCAGAGGAACCCTACCTCGAAAAAGTAGTTGGGACAGCTGACGAGCTCGAAGGCGAAACCCCTGGGGATCTTCCTTTCCCTGGTCCCGGCGGGCCTTAGCCACTTGAGGATGAGGTGGCAGTAGGCGTTGCCGAGCTCTGCCAGGGTGAAAGCGACGGTGCAGAGGGAGAGGAAGGTGTCGTTGTCCTGGATGGTACCAGCTACGGCCGAGGCGGAGTAGTAGGGGGAGTAGACGAAGACGGAGAGGAGGAGACCGGAGAGGACCCAATAGTGGGTCGAGTTCTTGAAGATGTTGAAGAGAGGCATCGTACCGTTGGAGAAGCGGTGGACGAAGAGGGTCTCTAGCTCTCTCTTGACGTAGTGAGCCAGAACGAGGTGGAGAGCGAGACTGAAGAGGGGAGGGAGAGGGGAGATGATCGCGTGAGTGAAAGGGGATACGATAGGGTGGCGAGCACGTCAAGTGCGAAGGGGAAGTAGTGAGGGAGAAATGAGGGGAAGGGGGAGTTGCTTGCGCTCGGTTCTTCCGCACCTTTGCATTCTCGAGTGCTCGAAGTTGGTCCTCCAGATCGAAGGGGCGTAGTAGTAGATGAGGGGGTGAATGAAGATCGGACCAGCATACTCTGTAAGGAAGACGGTGGACCACGCTACCTGAGGGCCCAGGTCCTTCAAGTAGACGGTCTCTCCAGAGGTGAGTCCAAGTTGGGAGAGGCTCTTGGCGTCATCGAGGAGAGGGGACTTGTCCTCCTTGGTGATCCTCTGCCTGGAAGGGTGGAGCTTCGAGTTCTTGGAGTGGATGAGCTTCTTGAGCTGAGCGAGGGAGGTCGAAGGGTCTAGTTCGAGTTGGAGTGGCCACTTTGAGGAAGAGGGAGTGCTGCCCCCTTTGGAGGAGGAGGAGGAGCGCTTGGCTACGACCAGTTTGAAGGACATGACGGGCGGGGGGAAAGGAGGGTGAGAACGTTCTCCGGAGATCGACTTCGAGGAAGAAGGAGGGAGGGGATGCGGCTATCCGTGGAGACAACCTAAGCGTCGAGGTGGTGGGGTAAAGGGAAGAAAATAGAGGCGAGAGAGAGAGAGAGAGAGAGAGAGAGAGAGAGAGAGAGAGACACCCAACCGAGATCGAGAGGAAGGAAGAGATGGTCTCCGGCTCAATTTCAAACTTTGTTGGTCCAAGCTTGATCCCCGTTCGGCGCCGAGGTGGGAAGGATACGAAAGGTTGGAGTTGGGTTGCTTGACGTAATCCTTACAAAGCGGAAAAGAAGGGAGAAATCGAATCCAACCAGGAAGGGGGGGAAAGAAAAGTAACACACGCACGGGTCAAGAGAGGAACAAGAAGATCCAAGGTTGGAAATTAAAAATATTTTTAAAAAACAAATGTGGAAGAAAAAACCAAAAAACCAAAAAAAAAAAAAAAAACCCGGGAAGAAAAGCATTCGTTTCCACCAACAACCCATCCACCCACCCTGCCCCCAACCTCCATCTCATCCCGCACTAAAGAAGAGCGAATAGGAAATGACGACGACTTCCGTTCAACAGACCACTTGCCCGGTGGAGGCTGATTTCCTGAAATGGTTCAGACGGTCTGGAGGTTACCTCGACCACAGGGCGAAGATCACCCCGGTCCCCAACATGGGGAGGGGGATGATCGCCACAAAAGATTTCGAGAAGGGCGAGACCCTCTTCTCGATACCAAGACACCTCCTGCTCAACCTCTCCACCACCCAATTACCCAGCCTCTGCTCCAAGTTTGACCAAGACCAAAACGATGGTGGCGCGTCCCAGTCAGCCATTTCCTGGGAAAAGATCAGGGACCTTGGTTGGGCCCCTCTGATCCTCTCCATGATGTGGGAGAGAAGGAGGTCTGCTCAGATGAGCGGCTCGATTCAGCTTGAGAAAGGACAGAAGGAGAATGAGGAGGAGGAAGAGGCTGACGTCTCCATGAGGGATGCAGAAGCAGACGCCTCCATCCTTCTGGACGAGGGCAACCTCGAAGATGGCAGGGAATGGAGGCAACAGCCCAGGGCCTTTGGTCAGCAGGAGTGGGGACCTTACTTTGGTGAGTCATCGCACCATCCTTCTCCCCCCTGCTCTCCCTCGCAATCGCAAAGTTAAGAAGGCGAAGGCTCACTCGATTCGTATTCTGATGCTCTCCTCTCTGCCCCTATGATGACAGATATCATGCCGACAGAGTTCTCCACACCCATGTTCTGGCCTGAAGAGGATCTCGAATCCTTGCAGGGGACCAGCGTCTCTGGCAAAGTTGGGAGGGAGGAAGCTGAGCAGATCTACAACGACAATCTTCTTCCTTTCATACGCTCTCGCCCTTCCATCTTCTTCTCCGATCCACCTAGAGGGCACAGCGGTGGAATTGAAGAACAGATCGGGGAATGGTACAGCATGGACATTTACCATCAGATGGGCTCCAGGATCCTAAGCAGGAGCTTTCACGTCAAGAGTTCAAAGAAGGGAAAGGGTGCCAAATCCGAGGCAGCCGGAGACGAGACCGAGGAGGAGGAGGAGGAAGCCGAAGGTCCTGCTGACGAGAACGAGATGGACGAGCAACACGATGGTGAGGGGGAGGATCGAGACGGGGATCACAGCAGGGATCTTGCCGTCGGGGACGAGTCAAAAGGTGAAGACGAACGGAATAAGCGCGGCGAGGATGGTGAACACGACGATGACGACGATGACGACGAGGAGGATGACGACGAAGAGGAAGAGGAAGAGGTGAGTCGGTCAAGGCTCGAGTCGATTCTAGAAAAAGGAGAAAAGTAGGTTGGAGAGGATCCATCTGACGATCCTTGCACCTTCTCTTACCCTCTCGAACAACGTCATCGGAATTAGACCGAAAACGTGATGGACATTTCAATGACCCCGATGGCCGACTTGCTCAACGCCAAGTTTGAGAGTGACAATGTAAGTTGCGGGCTCACAAAGAATGAAGGGGGCAAGACCACGAAGATCTGGTTCGGTACCCTTACCGCGTTTGTTTCCATCCCTCTCCTCGACCCTCTCGACGGTACAGGCTCGTCTCTTCTACAAGACGAACACGCTAGAGATGAGGACCACGAAAGCCATCAAGGCCGGTGAACAGATCGTGAGTCCATCGAAGCGTCCTTTCCCATTTCTACCCGAAGCTCGACTCCTCGTTCGCCCGATTCTCGCCCTCTTTGTGTCGAAATTCTCTAACCTTGTGCTGTGATCTATCTACATGGTCTCCCCTTCATCCTTTCCTCTCATGCCCCGCTGCACATGCAAACCAAAAGTTCAACACCTATGCTGACCCGCCCAACAGTGACCTTGTGAGGAGATACGGTCACGTGGACGAGCCAAACGGGAGCGACGTCGTGGAGCTACCAGCGGAGCTGATCATCCAAGCTACCCTGAAGGTCCTGTCTCCAGATTCGACGTCTTCCTCGGACGACAAAGAGAAGGAACTCAACAAGAGGCTGGAGTGGGCGTGCGAAAAGGTAGGGCTGGACGAGGTTTTCATCTTGAACTACCTCTTCCAACCTTCGGAGAGACCTCCCCACCGTCCGCAGCCGGAGAGACCATCTCCAAAGGAGCTCAAGTCGGCGGCCAAAGGGGGTGGAGTTCCGGAGGAGATGATCACCTTGACCAGGTTGCTCCTCCTGAGTCAAGAAGACTTCCAAGAGGTCGAGAGGAAAGGAAGGTTACCCTCTCCCAGGATCGAAGCGTTCCACGAGGTTCAAGTGGAGGACAAGAAGAAGGGTACCAAGACCAAGCTCAAGCTGGCCGTCTCTCAGATCATGATTGACGCCATCGACCTCCGACTCGGACAGTACCCGAACGGAAAAGGGACGGAGGAGGATGAAAAGTTGCTGTACGGACCCGGTGAGGAGAGGACGAGTGACGCTAGCCGTCCGTTGTCGGAGAACCGTAACCTGAGGAACGCTGTGGTGGTCAGACTCGGAGAGAAGAGGGTCCTTCACGACCAGAGGAGGGTCTTGGAATACGTCCTAGCAAGGGTCAAGGATGAGATCCGATCCTCCTCCAAGATGGGAAACGGTCAGAGTTCGTCGACCGCATCCAAGAGGAAACCTGGGAATGGAGGGAAAACCTCGACTTCCTCGTCCAACGGCAGTATCAAGAGGATCAGGAAGTGAAGGGGGTAGGGGGGGGGAGTTAGGCGTCCTTCTCTCATGATTCTTCATCCGACTCGTCCGAGTTCGGAACTTGTTCGAAGAGGCGTTGCTCTGTTGTAACTGTATGCGGTTGTAAAGGTCATCAGACGATTGCAGAACGTGATGAGAATGGACCGAGTTTGATTCTTTTTTATTGAATTTCCCTTTCCCTTCCCTTCCCACCTCGTCTCACCTCTCAGAGGCCTTTTCTTCCGCGAGGACAAAGTGATCTCGCTCTTTGAGCTTCGATTCTGGCTTTCCTCCAGATTGGGGTGCCTTGGAGGGGGGGTTCCCAAATACTACAAGGATGGCGGGGAAGGGGTGAAGTGGGTTGAGAAGCAGTTCCTCCACAAAAGGTCATCCCTCTGAGGGATTCAAGATTGCATCTTTCGGTGAGTAGCCTGATCGATCTCTGGAGAACGATTGGAGGAAGTGGACACTCTCCTTGAGCCATCTCTCTTGGTTTGCCTTGAGGTGAGCTGCCTGCCTCTCCTCCATTCTCATCTTTTCCTCCTTCAGTCGCTCCAAGTAGTCGAGGTCAATCTCCTGACTTTTGGGGGACATGGGTGGATCCACCAACCTCTTCTCCTCCGGTCTGCTTCCCAACCTTTCGAAGCTTTCAGGAATGGTGGAGGAGGAGGTGGAGAACTTGTCCCAATCTCTTGGGTTCTGTTTCTCCCTGTTGAACCAGGAAAGGTTCTTCTTCACCTTTCCCAAAACCGACTTGAGCTTGTCCCGGATTCTTCTGAGCCAGCTCCACCTCCTCTTCCTTGCGCTCTCGAGCTCGGCCTCCTCGAAGACGATGAAGCCCGTCATCCAATCCTTGTAATCTTGCTCTTCTTGAACCGTCGGAATCCGGTGGGTCGTAAAACCAGGGCTGGAGGGCTCTTGAATGCTATCCAAATCCACGGATGGATCCACGTGGAATGAGGGGACGCGCTCCTCGGGCTCTTCTGTCGAGTGAGGGGTCGAAGGGGGTGCGGTAGGATGGTGCGGGGAAAGGGTCGCTTCCTCCGTCGAGGGGGTTGGAAGATTGGACGTTTCTGGTGGACTTTTCACAGCGTCGAACTTCCTCTCCGGCGTTTTGATCCGAAGATTAAGGTTCGGGAGAGGGATATCCCTGAGGAGCCAACCGTACTTCAACAGGATCTCTTTTCTCACCATAGTCATGATCCTCTCCGCCGACTTTGCTTCTGCTACCTCGTCTCTGTTCTTAGACTTGGAGCGGCCCAAGAGGTCGAAGAGGTTTCCTTTCTTTCCGGAATGGACCTTCCTCAATGCGCAAGGGATCAGACCGGAATAAAGTTGTAGAGAAGGGAGCTTCTCCTCCCCCGCTGGGGTTGGTATGGCCTTGGCCAGAAGCGCGACCAGGCACAGAAGCAGGAAGGCGGAGAGCGATTTGTTGCCCATTCTGGTGTGCCTTTTTTCCTTTTTTTTTCTCTCTTCTTTTTTTTTTT
>KZ820016.1:11673-27745 GCA_003144235.1 Violaceomyces palustris | reverse complement strand
GGGGGGGGGGGGGGGGGGGGGGGGGGGGGGGGGGGGGGGGGGGGGGGGGGGGGGGGGTAAAGGGAGAGGAGAGAAGGATGAGATGAGAGGCTGGAGAGGAAGACTAGTGAGAGATCCAAGGGGAGAGGGCAAGGCACAAATGGAGAGGGAAGGGGGGGGGGAGGGAGGGGGGAGCGCGCACGAAGGCGATGAATGGGATTTTTTGGGGGGATAAGGGGGAACCAACCAAGGAGCGAGAAGGAGCGAGGGAAGGGACGGAAGGAAGAATTCGCAGACACGGAGGTTGTGCCCGGGAAAAAACGATGGCGCCGGGGCAGAGAAGAAAAGATGGCGGGAACGAAAGGTCATCGCCAATTAATTGCGATTTCAAAGTTCCTTTACTACCTTTTTGTAGTGCTCACACTCCATCCCCATTAGGAAAGGAAATGCATCGCCGCCAACCAACCAAGTGTTGTGAATCCAACCCCTTCGATCACTCGTCTCATGCGCGCTTCCCTCCCTAATGGTAGCCAGGCCAAAGACTCAGACTATGACCCTCTACTCCCTTCTAATATTATTGCTCTTTACTTTTCCTTTTTCTTCTTCTTCTTCTCCTTCTTTTTTTTTTTTTTTTTTTTGTGGTTGAGAACATCGTCGAGCGAGGTGATCGAACGTCTAAATCCTCGAATGCAGCCCACGAGCCACCCACCTCGTTTTTTATGTTAGTGAGCGTCTCAATGAAATTTGTGCATCCAGTCACGAGTGTCACTACTCCTAAATCCGTCAGTCACTGTGACTATTACCTTGTCAACGGGAAGCAGGCCCATGTTGTCCCCATCTCTCGGATTCACAATTCACGGCCACGATGAGCAGGTAGTACCCGAATGAATGTACTCAAGGCACGCTTCTAGTCTCTTTTGGGTCAGTGTGGCTTGTTCTTGCATTCGCGATTGAGGGTAGAAGAAAAGGTAACAACGATGATGGCATCCAACGAAAATTTTGAAAATGGCAACAGTGAAGGTATTCACAAATATGAACAATTATGATTTTGTCGAGAACATTCCTCCTTGGATCAAGCTTCTCGGCCGAAATAAATAGTTAAACAACAGGGAGCGGTGCACTGATCACCGCCATCGCCATCGCCATCGCCATCGCCATCGCCATCTCTTTCTTTCTTTCCTTCAAGTGCTGTTATCAAGACAGACACCTGGATAAAGAGACCGCTTCTTCCGCCACTCACGTCACAGAAGGCAACAGTAATGAAAAGGAAATGTATCAGGGCCCGCTGGCAATCGAGGCGATACCTTGAAAGAGATTGCACTCATCAAGCCAGATGCAGCATTGGAACGTCGCTAGTTGAAGCGCTGACCTTGGGCCTCTTATACATCACGAGCTCGCCGAGAGCGAAGGATGCTCCTGATTGGGGACATTTCAAAACGGTGGCTAGCTTTGACTTAATTTGCTTCGAGCAGGCAGCCGGCCTTGCCTCTTCTCAAAGGGGACTTCATCCTTTCGAAGGAAGAGGGATCCTAGATTCGATGCTCCGCTCTTAGTCATCATTGCCACTATCTGGATTGTCAGCATCGTGTGATGTTGCGACCGAGGTCGGTTCCAATTTCGCACCTAGTTTCGACCAATGTTACAACTCGGATGTTGTCGATCAAGTCGTGGTTTCTTGCACCAAAGGTGCTCTTGACTTCCGAGTCAAGGACTGTTCACTTGGTTCTGGCTCTGATCAGTTTCTTTCACGACCAAAACGCCGATGAATACACCAACAATCCCCAACCCAAGAACCAGGATGAGCGATGGGAGTCTGATTGCCCACAATCTTCCAGGAAAGTAAACGTGTAGTTGAGAGTCTGCTGGGAAAAAAGGCTACAGAATCGACGAGTGTACCACTAAACAACGATGAGATTCGCTTGGCCAAATGAGACATCCGGGAAGCCTCAAGGAACAGAGCGTGCGCTTGTTGGCATTCTCTTGATCCGAGTCGATGTTTTGAGAAGTGGCAATCAAGGCTAGCCGATGAACTCACGGTGAAAAGAGACCATGCAGTAAAGTAAGTGAACAGGATCACGGTGCAAAGCAGCAAGGCGCCGCCAAAGGATCTATCGGATACGTTCTAAGATTTTCCAACCATGAGCAGGTTATGTGAGAAAATGCCGTGGAAAGACGGCCGAAAAGTCGGATACCACATGTACGGCCTGGTGAAAAGGCAGCAAGCAAAGACTCACCCTGTTCACGAAGCATGCGAGGAAGATTAGCGGATAAAACATGGTGTGAAAGCTATGCCAAGTTAGAGCATCCTTCCGCACAAATCAAGGAAGGGATGGAGTGTACCATTGGTCTTTTTGACCATGCTAGGAGATGACTCTCACCTTCTTACCAATGTACGATTCATGATCTTGTCGAAAACCTTACTCTGTGCAACGGCAGGTTGATATTCATTTGCTGGCTATACCATTCACGTTGTAACAGCCGGCGAGAATCAGGTGGTTACCCACAAGCATGCCAGCTCTAATGTCGTACAATCCATCCACAAGCAGCGTCTACAACTGCGCCGACCTTGAGATGGATTGTCGAACAGGTTGGAACAAGGGTGAGACAATCAATAAATGGCATCTTGAACTACAATTTCGAGCAGATGTCAGTGCCGAGCTTGGGTGATCGCTTACCTCTTGGTCCATGCGCAAAAAAATGAGGGAGGGAGGAAGGAAGAATCGTGAATGGAATGCAACGGGTGATCGTTTATCGGTCCCTTGGTTTCCTTGATCAGTTCCGTAACTTTCCCTGGAAGTCCTTCCAATTTCGCTCTAGGTCTATTTACCCTTGATTACTTCCAACCTGCCGCCGCCCACTTCCATCACCACAACTTCACCATCTTCCGATCAAGCCTCTTGACCAGGATTCATCGCCACAGGGAAGATTTCATCTTGCTCTTCAAACCATACACTTGGAACAACTGTACGACAAAGCTAAGCAAACATGCTCGTCCCAAGATCTCCAAACCCAGCAAGGCAAGCCCTCCGAGCAGCCTCTCAGCAAGTCAGATCGCGCTGTTTGCGAAGTTCTAGGCCATTGATCTCCTCAAGATCGTATGCTACTGGTGCTGAGCATGCAAAGGCTGCCTCGCAGAGCAGTGATGTTCCCTGGGCTGTCACTTCAACTGTGGTTTTTGGTAGTCTCTTTGTGTATCTCACTGCTCCACCAAGTAAGAAGGGAGACTCCCATGGCCACGGACACGGGCACTCCGAGCCAAAGAGCGAGGAGCTGGAGGAAGAGGTGGAAGAATCTTCTCAAGAGGATACCGAGGCTCAGGTAGGCGAAGACGAGGAGAAGCAAGAGGCCGAGCCCGAGCCCAAGGAACTTCCTGATGGCAGCATCGAACAGCCGGATGGCTTCGTCGAAGTCAAGCACACTGAGCTACACGAAGATGCACCAACTGGAGACAAGTCGCAAGAGGATGAAGGAATCGCCGCTGCCAAGGATGGGAACCCGGTTTCACATGCTTAAGCTGTTGTGGCAAGGTATGTGTTCTCCTCATTTCACTTTTTCTTTTTGTTCTCCATCTTCTTACTCCCCTTCTCCCTTTCATCACTTGGCCTGATATAGCCTGCCGAGAGAGCTGACCCGTCTGTTCTGACTTCCTTCGCCTTGCAGCTCACTTGCCAAGAAGCTGGGAGAAGCTATCTGCCAAGCAAGAGCTATCTTGAAACCTCACTTCCATAGAATTCTTCCCGTACCTACTCAATTTGTTTCATGATTGATATTTTGCTAAAATGAATGTCACGGCACACTTCCTCTATCTCAATGGCCGTCGCGAAACGGTTAAATCTCTATTAGACTTATGCCGTGGAGGGCATTGCGAGTGGAGCCACATCCGATCAGCCATCACCTTGACCGCTGCTATTGAATCACATCTTTGTAAACATTGCTGGTTGCTCCTCTTTATCTATCCGCATCCGTGTCGAGGTGGTGAACTAGAACAAGGGTTCTTCCTATTCAGCCCTAGAACCGACCGAAGTTTGAACCAAGGTCCCAAGAGCTCGTTCCATGAGAAGATGAGTTCAGGCGTTGGAGTCACGAGGGAAAGGAGACGAAGGAATCTTGCGCCGAAAAAAATAGGATCCTTCCGCTGTCAGAGAATTCTTTCATGCTCCCTCCAATCTCAATGACTCCAGACCTTTGCAATCCCGACTTCAGCCGGGGCTGATTGGGTGAAGACTATACCTTTTTTTTTTTTTTTTTTTTTTTGATAGAACATCATCAAAATCATACGAAATTCTTTGTGTGAAGAGCTTGCTTACACCATCTCATGATAGGCGGAATCTGGAAAACAAACTGTTGCCCGTGGAGGGCAGTCAAAATCAAGGGGCCAGGTGATCCATTGTTTCCACAACTTTCCTTTCCCCGAAGCCCTGGCTTGCTTTGATGGTTGATTAGTACGTGGGGATCCATGAGTGGCTGGATCAGATATTGCTGCGTTGATTGGAGAGTACTTGAGCGACGGCTTGGACAAGCTGCTCAAAGCTGGGCTGAAAGGCCAATTCGCTGCTTCTGCCTGTGACATCGAGATGAGAACTCGCAATCGGCGTCTCAAGCTTTGAGCTGGAAAGGAAACGATGATTATCGTGACTTGAAGAGCCTCGGTCATCTTTCACGCAATCTTTGGTGGCGTAAACGCCGTGGAATTGGGAGGGTCTATGACGTCGAAGGAAATGCAAGTTGGCTGGGCCCATGTTTGCAAGACCGAGAGGGAAGGCGCTGGCACCAAAACCGAAGAAGTGATCCCCAATGGCCGGGTAACAAGGTGATCTGTTCATTTCTATGGTGGTACCTGGGTTGAAATGGCCTGGATGTCTCGGAAGGTACTGTAAAGCATCCTGTTGCGGATGTGCATAAGCATCCGCTCCCAAGTCTCGGTGGTTTGCTGATAGGAATCCCGAACATTGTCGGCTCGTCAAGTTGAGCGGCGATGCACTTTGGACATTTTGATCTGTGGATACAGTTGCAACATCCCTGAAAAAGTTTTCATTTAGTGGGTGATTTCTTGCAGCCCAGTCCGGTACACAGGCGTTTGCATGATCACCGGTGGCAGGATTGAACTTTGACTGTGCGTGGATCTTGCTTGCGAGTTGCTCTACTATGTTTGTGTCAACACATTTCAACGTCAGGACTTGGTGGGCTGTTTGAATGATGTGAAGGCGTTCGGATATGGTAAACGCTGTCACAAAGAAGCGAAGGTATGAGTCAGTTGAACATAATATCCAAATCTTTGAGTATGTCAGAGCCATCGTACCTTGACAAGTGACCACGGCAGTCAAAAGGCGGTTGAGAGACCAAGTAAGATTTTGGACTTCGTTCGGCACGGAAACGCAGACAAGGATCAAATCTGAAAGAGCGCAGGGGTGGAAAGAAGGAGTGAGCTCTACTACTGGCCGCCTATCTCGGGTGCGGGGGGGGGGGGGGGGGCGAAAGGAAGCTCACCTGAAACACATTCAAAGAGAATGGTATGCTGATCATGTGAGAGAGTTGAAGGAGCACATTGGACAATGCTTGTTGCATATTCGACCGGTTTCAAGTAGCCTTTGAGCTGCGCAGATCCTTCCTTTAGCAGGCTGATTAGACACGCAAGCTCTTCAGATGTGAAGAAAACGTTCCTCTTAATGTTGGCCTCCCGACGCCGGGTCGGAAAGACCTGTTGGGCTTAAGGGCTCGATCAGCGGCTGTCCTTGCAAGCGGTAAAAGAAGGGATTCCTTCATCGTGGCGCACATTTACAAATCACGTACCTCGTCCAAGAGCTCTTCATAGCTTGACATAATGAGGCTGACAGGCCTTCCGCAAAGTCTGGTATTCTAGAGAAGAATGCGCAGAAAAAAAATTGTCTTAAGAGTGAAAAGACTTCCAGGATGACCAGTACCTCAAGGCTCCTTCCCCATCCACCAAAGGCTCACGTTTCGATGCCTGATAAGTTTCCAAGCTGCCGCCTTGCTCTTGCATTCGATGAAACAGGCATTTGCAGTTTTCCCTGTTTTGAACCTTGGGTAAGAGGGCATGTGTGAGATCGAATGCAGCCCAGGAGCCAGTTCTGACGCTCACTCTACGACTTAAAAAAGCAAAGGTCAATCGGCTTCAAGTTGTGAACTTACTCGATCGGTATGTGAATTGGATGCGCGACAGCCTCTTCCTCAGCAAGAATTTCCTTCTGGTCTGGAATCCACTTGAAAACATCGAGAAATGCTGCTGTCCAGGGGATCTGTGTGGACTTGATGTTGGCTTTTAATCTTCTCCAGAAAATCAATTCACTCGAAGCGGTAGCAAGAATCTGCTACTCACATTGTCCACCCTCACGATAAAACTTTCTTTGGCGCCGTTGAAGTCGCAGCTGCTTCTGGTAGTGTGGGTTGCTCAATCAACAAAGTTATCCCGGCACTATTGATCGGACGGGTTCAGAACCCACCTGTCTTTTACAAGTCCGTCAAAGGAGAAAGGCACGACTGGGAGACTCTCTCTTTGCACAAGAAAAAAGAAACAAGTCAGAACATAGTCATTTTTTGGTACGTGCGTCTATGTATGAGCTGTACTGCATAGCATGTAACTACGTCGTTCACACATGCGATTTACGCAAGTCTAGGTATTTTCTACTCACTTAAGGGTTATTGCAGTAGGAATCACGTCTGAGATAGTCTGTGTTGAAGGCGTGCGCTTATTTTTCTCTTCTTCCTGCTTAGATTCCCATTCTAGAAAGGTAAAATCCTTATATCTGTGAGACGGGTCAACCAGATGTAACCCTTTCAAGCTCGTTTCCTTCTTTCGGGCCGTTTGGATTGCCTCGAGGAGAGTATGACTCTTTCCTGACTCTCTCCGCATAGAGCTTTCACCTAAGCCATGTAAATCTTCAGATTCAGTCTCAACAAATCTGCCTCCGTTTCTGGAGGCATCATAATGTGGCTGGTGCTTGCCGCTAGCCAAACCTGAGGTCTCGAGGATAGTGGCTTGGCGAGGAGGAAGGCTGATGCTCTCCACCGGTACTTGACAAGTGGCGCAGACGTGACGCCGAGGGGGCGAAGTGGACACCTGGTTGATCCCTGAAGAGCAACAAACGGCACAAGCGCGATGATTGCACGGATGGAGGGTTGTCAGGCACACAGACAGGGCACCGCACAGCTCGCAAGGTGACTTTCCATCGACTTTCACGGTGAGTCTTGAAGGGGAGGATCTGTGACAGTCCAGGGCGATAGCGAGGTCTGATTCCCACGTCTTCCCCATCTTGCTGGGGAAGTCTTCCTCTCGTCTCTTGAATATATGATTGATCATGAATATCGACCCATTTTCAGTACCAGCAGTAGAGGGCTTGTCGATGGATGGGTGCTCACGCATCTGAGGTTGAGCGGATTCATCAAGATGACGGGCGCTCATTTCCTGTGCGATGTGATCATGTATGACACCAGCATCAGCCCTGGCGTAAGATACGGTCTTCCTTCGCAGGCTCTTGGGCTTCAAGCGAGGTGAGATTGGCGATGGTTGGAGGCTAATGGCGCAATCATCTGCGTCAAATGGACCGGATGGTTTCCCCGCCTCAGGGATATCTGAATTACCTTCTGCTCCTCCGATCAAGAAAAGATCAGAGGTTGCAAGAGGCTTAGGGAAGCTGCCTAGCCTGGGTGGTACTCCCGTGATCGTGTTTGATTTTCGTCTGAGGGGGAAAAAGTTGCGGCTCTGTGGCTCTAATACACCCAAACGGTTGAACTTCGACGCTGTCCTCACGTGCTCGACGCTGGTGCCTGACTTATCTGCAGGTGATAGCAAATGATCTGGGCAAAGACTTTCTTCTCCCTTTGGAGTTGGAGCATCCGACCTCCTCACTTGGCAGCTCATCCGCCATTCGAGGAGCTCGCTCTTCCTCGAGCGCGCGAGTACGCTTTCAAGCGATGTGTCAGGCGTCAGATGATCACCCGCAAGAAACGAATTTCCAGAGGTATTCAAGTCGAATTCGTCACTCATAGTGACACTCTCGATGGTCATATCTGCATTGGGTTCCGACCGCGGCAGAAAGAGCAGGTAAAGGACATAAACATTCGATTTACTTATCAGAGTGAGGTATTTTTTTTGCGCGATGAAGGAATAGGGAGGGGGGGGGGTAATTGAAATCAACTTACCTGGGCAAGGGTCAAGAGAATTTTGCAACACCTCCTCTTTTCTCTCGTCAGATATTTTACGGTTCGATTCGCCTTTGATATCGATGATGTCAGCAGCATTCCTTTCGACCGAAAGAGTTCGGTAGCTAGATTTCCTTGAATCGAAAAATGGGATGGACCTTGATGTAACAGCCGAGTTTGCTCGATGACGAGAAAGACTGGCTTCTCGGTCCGTTGACGTGGAAAAGGCGACAGTGTTCGCTCGAGAGCGCAACGGAAGCTCTTGCAGTGCTGATATGGCGACAACCGGGCTCGGAGAAGTCGGCGAGCTCCCCAGACCTAATTCTGTCAAGTCTTCGACAAAGTCGCTTTCCAACGATGATTCAAACTCACGAACTTGACCCAGCCAAGGCCGAGGAATCGTGGGATGAAACCTCTCTGGCTGGTCTCGCATTTGCTGGAGGGGGTTGTAAACCAGCTTCCATGGTCTTGGACAGATCACATCCATGTTTTTGCTTCGATCTGGCTTCGATTTTTTTTCACCGAGTTGAAGTTTGATCAGATCACTCTGAGCCCTTTCATACTGACAGCTTGTCGAGCGTTCAGATACCATGTTGGACTCCCTTTTGCCCAATGATAAAAAAGCTGAATGACCGAGGTGGGTTTTGAGCATTTTTAGTTTCTCTTGTGCATATATGCTAAGAGAAAAGCTTTGGCACTTACTTTCACCTTCCATCACGGAATTTCCATCGCATTGGGAGGCTGCTTTTCCCCAACCTTTGGCATCTGCCCCACGAGCTTCCAATTTGCGTAGCAGATGGACGGAGCGTGTGAGATGAGCTTCACTACGGCGCCTCAGCCTGGCAGCCTGCAAGTCGTCGGAATCGGGCGTGACGAAAGCAGTTGCCAGGGAAGGGTTATCCATGCCTACGCTATGGAGTCGATTCCTAGGGGTGCTCGGTCTCTCCATTCCGGGAGACGAGAGCAAGGAGGTCGTAAGGTTGACTCTAGTCGAGGATCGGTTTGCTGGATCCATGTCCATCAGTGCTTCAGCAAGGCCGATGGTTCAGTGCCAGTAATTTCTCCCTCTCAAGAGGGAAACAATGCCCGAAGATGGCTGGCCAAGGCGGGGAGTGGATGGGGGTTGGGGGGGGGGTGGGGGGGGGGGGCTTGACCGTGTGGTATTCTTTGAGGTTTCTTTACGAATAAATGCGTTCCTCTCCTGTATCTCGTGTTTCCATACGAGGTGTGGAGACCTCTTGCTATGTGTCTCCTTGTGATTCCAAAGGGTTCAACGCTACGGAGAGCTTGATGTATCACGAACGGCCAGCATTAGTCAAAGCTCAAGAAGAATGTTGGAGGAGTTGAAAGAGAAAGAAAGGATGGGGAAGGGGTGAAACGAAGAAGGACCAGGTAGAATGAGATTCTGGGTGGTGGAGCACAAAAAAGAAAAAAAAAAGGAAAGAAAGAGATTGCGAGGAAAGGGAGAAAGATGGCGGGATTGAAGGGGTTGAGGTTTTGCCAGGAAAGAGAGCGATTGACACCGTGTGGACAGATGCCCTCTTCTGCCTCCTCTTTGTGTGTGCCTGCGTGTATAAATGGCTCGAGAAGGGTCAGATCGTCAAGGAGTTGATTGCAGATTGCCTCAAAAACCTTCAGAAAAGCATCCGTTGGCGAGTTGTCATCATTCGTCCTTCTTTTCTTTTCTTTTCAGTTCATCTCACTTTTGAGATGGAGGGAAAAATAGCTGCGGCCAGGTCGGTTTGATTGAGTCCTTGAGACTGACTGTGGATCAGCAGCAGAGGGCAAGGGTAGAAGAGGGAAGACATTCAGTTTGAATGATCGCAAAACAAAGGGAATCATGTCAGGGTAGAACGAGAATGCAAGTGTGTCAGAAAACGTAGAATCAGGATCATAGAGTCAAAACAACGCCATCATGGTCCGAGCCAATTTAATGTGAATGTAGTCGCATACAACCACCTAGACTCATCATTACCAGCAAACGGGAGCCTTTCCCATCGCTCATACGCAAGCTCATGGCTGCTCTTTATCAGAATGGGCTGCATTTATGGAAGGGTCTGAATGCGAAAGTTGCATTCCAAAGGGAAAAGAAAAGAGAAAAAAAGAAGCAAAAGAAGAAAAAGAAAGAAGAGGCCGTAGCCTTGCGTGGGTAGGATAGTCTGAATTGCTCCTCCATGACAGTTTTTCTTTAGCTGGTACTTGAGCGGTTCAAGGGGCAAAACACTTTGACCGAGTGGGGTCATATTTTCAACTCGTGGATAGGCCTTGAGTCTAGAACCTTTGGATCATTCCCTCTCCTCTCTCAGAAGTCTCACGACCTTCGAGCCATTTCCTCACGGCACTCTTCTCGGCCAGCTCTGCCAGACCTCCCCATCTTTCCTTGACTCTTCCGGCCGGTCCGTCTTCGCTGTAAAGCCTCAAGATGTGTGCGCTCACCACCCGAAGCTCTGCACGAGATACGTCGAAGAGCCTCCACCATGGCTCTGGCCATAGAGGCAAGGATAGTGGCGGCTCACTCGTCATCGCTGTGAGATAGATGGCGGAGCAGGCGAGCACGTGGGGGGCGAAAAGGCAATAGACGGGTGTTTGTAGGCTGATGAGCGCAGGGTGGCGTTACGAAACGATAGGGGCGAGTTCGGCGTTGTTCAATTCAGTTTCAGTCTCGACCTATCTCCCGGCTGTCACTTGCAAGTGTCTTCCCTGGTGAGCTCTTCGTCCACCATTCTTGTTCAAGTTTACACCACTCACGCGTCGTTCAAGAAACTCCAAGCGCGTTGGGCAAAACCGACCTTCTTCCTCGAGTCGTGATCATCAGCGCTGGCATCTCGCCCTTGCCCCAATCCAGCGACCGGTTGCTGAGAGATGAAAACCACTTCTTCAGCGAGACCTAAAAGCTGGAGGTAGTTGACCATGGTGGCGAAGGGCAAGTTTACCTGAACGTTGAACCCCAGCCTCTTGAGAATCTGCATTTCCGAGATCACAATCGCATCCTTAGAATCGTAGAACGCCTGTGAAAAGTAGGAACGTGGAGCGTAAGTGAAGTCGGAAGCCTCAAAGCCCGGAGAGAGTCGACCGTTCGAATTGGAAATCAAGTTCTGATCGTGTCCAGCCAAATCTTCTCGCCAAGCGCCAAGGTTGCGGCGAGTGTTGCCCAATTCCTGAGCTGGTTTGTTCTTGGAGAAGTGCAGAGCTCTTTGAAACAGGAAATCGAAAACATTGATCACATCTCGGAGCCGTGACGGAGTCTCTTCAAGCTTGGTCGAGAGGAAGAGAGAACCCATGCAGATATCCTGCAGCGTTTCAAGTGAAGGGTGAGAATGAAAGCTAGAAAGGTATCAACTTGGGCTAGCCGGAAAATGGTGTATTCTCACCTTTAAGCAAAAGTGCTTGAACGATGACACAAACCAAAACCGCTGATACAGGACCTGTGCAGTCGCCATCGTTCTTTGCGGCCTAGAGGTAGATGCATTTCATCGACAAGAGATACAAAGTGATGAGTCGCGGTGAGATCATGTGAAGTATACCAAAGGACCGTAGATTAGTTCGGGTAGGAGTGTCCAAAGGTCAATTTCAAGCATTGCGGGAGACCAGGATTGATTCAGGAAAAGAGGGAGCTGGCATTTCCTTACAGATCAAGAAGCACACCAGCTTGTTGGATGAGCTGGCAGCCGTACACTCGGAGCTCGTCCTCCAGGTGCGGGGGTATACCATCCCGTCTGGAAGGGGAGTTGGCGAGCTGATCCTCTGTGGCTAGGGTGTTGAGTAAGGTAGGCATACTGACATGCGTCTGGCCGTAGAAATTGACCAGCCTCCCGATCAAAGGAGAGAATTCCCAACCACCTCTTTCCTTACCTTGAGCGGGGATCGCCCAAGGAGGTCAGACTCAGTTTCTTTATCGACTCAAGCTGTCAGTGAGAGAGGTTTCCAGGCTGATGAAGATCGAGTTTAAGGTGTTGTTGACCAGACAGCGAGGTTACGCGAATTTTATGGCTTGTGTCGCTGTGTTGTTTTTGATTCTACGACAACTCGCACTCACGACTAATCACTGTTTTTAGCTTTGCTTGAAAAGTCAGAGTCACAAGTCACAACCAGTGTTGGGCGCGGGTCGACCCGTGACCCGCAGGTCGGGTCAGAGTCAGCAGCTGACCCATGCAGGTCGACCCACAAATGAACCTGACCCGGCTTAGGTTTTTGGATCTTGACCCATTAAAACCCGCAGGTCCCGTGCTGATCCGCTTACCTAATTTTTTTTCTAATGCATTTCACAAACTGTATTCACTGATTACAAAATACATTTATATACATAATCAAAATTCTTCAAAATTTATATTAAATTCAAAAATCTTGAAATAAAAATGTTGAAGACCAAAAACTTAGGTAATCAATAGAAAGAACCTATAAAAATGAAGGAAAACATTTATATTTTTAAACAAGAATTATAATTAGAAAAATTGTCACAGATTTGATTAGTAAGGATGGATATAGAAAAGAAATAGATTCTGTATTTACTTTTATAAATTTAAAAATTTGACTAGTGGTGACCCGCAATGACCCGCGGGTCGCACTAAAAAAATTTGACCCGTAAGGGTGTGGGTCAGGTCAGGTCAGGTCAAGAAATGTTTTTATTTTTTTGACCCATACCGACCTGTGCATGGGTCGACCCGCGGGTCTTTGTGTGGGCCGGCCCGCCAGCCCAACACTGGTCACAACTCACAAGTCGCAAGTCACAAGTCAGTGTGGAATTATAAATGCGACGAGGTGCGTGTGAGTGTGTGTGGAGATCTGTATTACATAATACATGTCAGCACGTGTGGGAAAGGAGATCAACACTCACCACCTAGATAAAAACTTGCCTGCTTTCACCTCAATCAACTCGAAATCGTTCACCCACGCCAGGCAAACGCCACACCGCTCACCCAGCAACATAACTCACTCATTCAAATCAAGCAGCAAAGAAGACTCCAGAGCCCTTTGCCAATCTAGAACCATGCATGGATCAAGTCCCCTCAAGCTCCAATGGTGACTCTTACCTGTTCTTTTGTATCTCAACAACGGCAACGAAAAGACGAAGCAAACGAATCGGGGCAACAAGAACCAAGTTCCGACAGGGTCTCTTCTCCCTGTCCCCTGTCCCCTGTCCCCTTTTCCCTGTTCCCTACCTCCTTCTCCCTCTACTCTCCCTTCTCCGCCACCGTCACCGCAAATTCCTCTTCGGACTGTACAGGGTGCTGGCTGAATCTGCGCGATGAATCAACCTCAATCTGCCAGGAGGAAGGTGAGCTCTCTGGACTGGCCCTGAATTCTTTCTTTCTGAATCGTGTCTCTGACATCTTCGGAAACTCCCATTTTCTTAACGGGAAAATCTATCTCCTTAGGTCATGGGCAGGATGGACCTGGGAACCGAGTCGGCGAATGCCACCCCAGTAAGCCGACCACGCGTCAACAAACTTCAGCAGGGATCGTATTCAGGCTCCAGCACTCCCAACTCAAGGCCTCAAACATCTTCTGGGACATCCGGCCGAGCCAAAGTCGACTTGAAATCTTTCGGTGGTTCAAACTCAAGCCCCAGTACTGTCAACAGCCCGATACTTTCTCCTCCACTACGGCGAGCTGGAAGCTCGACATCCAGTGCTAGTCTGCCTGGAATGGCTCGCGTTTCGGCGCTATCACCTACCATTCGCGCAGCACCGGTGATGTCTGATCGACATACAGCCTCCAGTCCTCACTTAACTTCGGATGGTCGCTGGGAAGATGGAGAAAACTCTCCCTACGTATCGATACGATCTCATCGAACACGCTCCAAAAACCAAAGCATAGATCTATCTTCCCCTTCCACGGTATCATTCATTTCCGCTGGCGTCGTCTCAGCCAGTGCAAGCTCGACTCCAATCCCACAATTTACAAGAAGGACGGTCAAGGTTGGAGCATCAGCCCATTCCAACCCGCAGACACCCGTCTTAGGCGACCCCAATCGAGGAACGAATACAAGAGCCGAGGAAATAGGTGAAGGTTCGATCCTCCAACTTAGTCGGACGCCGTCCCCGTCCCACTTGATTAGTTCCCCGCCCGACAGTTTCCAGTACGCTCATCTGAAATCTGGAAGATCACTGGCCCCTGCATATGAGAGTCCAAAGCTTCCCTTCTCCAGAGATTCACTCTCCATCGGGCACATTACCCCTCAGCATGACAGTCACGGGCCTTTGGGGAAGGAGGATGCCCTCACTTTAAATGACGAATCGAAGTTTGGGTGGTCCATCATCGGAGAGTCACAAGCTTCTACCGCTGCTACGCATCATCTGGAAACCCTGCGTAACTCTGCAACGATCTCTGTTGGAAAAGGCCTGGACAGATCCGAGATAAAGATATCCGAAGGGACCGGCTTGATCTCAAAGGTTCTTTCCACGGGCGGCAAAACAGATCCGTTTCCTCTTTCGTACGGATATGGCTCGGATGATCTGGCTACTGATTCAGGCCTGCTAGAACGAGGAATGGGGAGTTTTCCTCCACTGGTTTCTCCAAGCTCGGAGATTTCGGGTGTGTCTTTGGCCGAGGCTGCGGAAGCGCAGGAGGCAAAGAAGAATCGGAAATTACTAGATCTGGAAATCACGAACAAAAGCCTCATGGCCATCAATGCCGGACTGGAAGTCACCAAAGCAAAACAAGCAAAAGAAATCAGGGAACTGAAGAGGCGGCTGCGAGAAGGCAGAGGTCTGTCTCTCACTCCAGCAGGAGTCACACCCCAATTTGGACTGGGGTCTCCAGCAGAGGAGGATGACGGAGAGTGGTTTGAGGATGCTGATGAAGGGCAGGAGGAAGACCCGGAGCTAGAGGCGGCTCACATGAGGTGCAAATCTCTTATTGATCGAATGATCTCTCAGGCAAGAATTGCAATACTCTCCAAGCATGATCCTGGTGAATCCAGGGGCAAAGTCCTCAACCTGGCAGAATTAGCCCAGATCGAGCAAGAGCGTGAGGCTCAAGATGAGACATCGATTTCGCAACAGCTCGAAGAAATCAGTCAGTCAGATCGAGCTACTTGGAGGGAGACTTCTCTTTTGTCAAACACGCTCGAAGATAGCAAACCATTCGGCTTGAGAGAACAGAGCATGGAGCGCGAGGAAAGCGCAAACAGTAAAACAACAAATGATACGATTGCCAATGAATTAGGGGCAGGCATGGAGTTGGAATGCCTATCGCAAGAGACGGATCCCGAAGCAAGCTTTGCGAGCTCCAACGGCATCGCCGAAAAGAACGAGAGCCTGTTCGGCGATAACAGCTCGGCTAGCCTGCCGCGCGGCAGGATCATCACAGCTACAAAGGGTCTTGTTACCGATACTGGAGATGTTTCTATCGATTGAATGCAGAGATTAGCTGCAAGAGTAACCGATATCAGTGCATCGCCCCAAAATCACATAAATATACCATCCACGTAAAATGTAAAACTGTCGCATTTCATGAAGGGCTCCCTAAGGGGACTTCACTAGACATACCTAAACGAAACTCCGTCGCTCTTGATTCCGCCGTCACCATGTAATTTTCTGTCAATACCCTTGGCTACACATCGTTGTAGATGCCATCTTCAATCACCATGAATGCAAACCACTGTCCTGGCGCAGCTCTGAGAAGGTCCAACTGTCGGAGCACTCTCTCAACACAGCCCGTTCTCTGCCAAGCTCGATTGGCATGCGAAGCAGAGGCCGCAAGGCGCCTTCCTTCCCGGATGTGCCCTGATAAATCAGCCTTGGGAGCACAGTCCTGACTCTGCTCATTGATCCATGTTCGGCATGCTGAGTTTGAGGTGTGCTTTTACTAGAAAGATGAGAGGTAGAGAGAGAGGTAGAGAGAGAGAGAGAGAGAGAGAGAGAGAGAGAGAGAGAGAGAGAGAGAGAGAGAGAGAGAGAGAGAGAGAGAGAGAGAGAGAGAGAGAGAGAGA
>KZ820015.1:1386-27814 GCA_003144235.1 Violaceomyces palustris | reverse complement strand
CCCCCCCCGGGGAACTCTTCCCCTCTGAATCAAAATCACGAAGGCTGATGAAGACGATGGATACCTCTAACCCTCACGCGCCAAACCGGAAACAGTCAAAGTCGTCACCCACGAGCTCGCTCACGAGCCTGAGGTCTTGGACCTCCGAGGCGGTCAATCGTGAGTTGTGTGATTCAAAGTCCCTGGTCGACGAGCCTCCTATCCCACCTATTGACCCTCAACCAGCTCGGTGCCGATCGCGATCTGGATTGTTCCCCAACACTCACGCCTCTCTCCGGCTCCCGAACCCCCTCCTGCGCCGTCCTCTTTCCACCGGGATTTCCACAAATCTCTCACACGACGATCAGGACCGGAGATCATGTCGACATCCTAGGAGCCAGAGGAGTCAACGAGGCCATCTTGAAGGTGGCTGCAGGTAGAGGCGAAGAGGTGGTCGACAAGTACATATCCAGGATCAGGGAATACTCTTCCGCCATAGCTTGGGACTAGGTTGGTTTGGAGGGGAGTAGAAACGAACAATGATTGATGCGTTTGATCCGATTGCAATCATCAGACTTGGTAGAGAGAGAGAGAGAGAGAGAGAGAGAGAGAGAGAGAGAGAGAGAGAACCCTCCCACAACCCCTGATCCCATACCCTCTCTCTGTCCCTTTCGATAGGAATCTTGATAGTATGAAATTTCTTTCCCCCCCTCTTCCTCATTCCTCCCTTTAGAGAATTGCGCACATTTATCCAAACAGGGTACCGAGTGAAACGATCTCTGTTCGTGCGGTTTCCCTTCCGTGAGAGAGGTGTAGGGTTTTGGACCCTCACTCCTTCAACTCCTTCCTGACGATCTCGAGAACCATCCTCCTCCTGAGGAAGGGCATGTTCTGTTGACCAAAGTTCCACCTGTACTCCTCCTCCTCCTCGTCCACCTCCTCGTTCGGATCCCTCCGACTGATCTGTTCGAGAACCATACAGGTGAAGACTCCGCAGTCGTACCCGTTCTCCTGTCTGGGCAAGTCTCTGGGGGAGTGATCCTTCCAACCTTCGGCTTGAAGGTCGAGTCTTCTTCCCTTCTTGTCGAGGTGTTCCGACTCTAGGTAGAGTCTCATCAGCTTGAAGGCCTGCCGGTTCTCTCCTCCGAGGCTGTCGTAGTATTCGAACCTCTTCTTGGAGAGGTTGATGGCTCCGCAGACCCAGTGACTGTTGCCGAGGTTGATGGGGAAGAGGAGGAGGTCCTTTTCGAAGACGTCCACCTTCCTCGTCCACCTCTTGACCCCTTCGTAACCTCGACTCTGGAGGTTCTGGTAGAAGAACGAGTTGAAGTAGTGGACGTCGTGGTATCCTTTCCACCGGTTGCTCCTCCTCCTCCCCGCCCCCCCAACCAATTTCTTCCCTTGCTCTCCCGAGACCACTCCTCCTCCCTCCTCCTCCTCCTCCTCCTCCCTCCGACTCTTGGCCACCTTGGACCGGTTGAGGATGAGGGTTCCGTAAAAGTTGATCACCTCGTCGTTGAGCCACTGACCTGGCCTCAGCTTCTGGATGTCCTTGTCTTCCACCTGGGCTCCAGGTATGGACGAGATCTTGCCCCTCCTCCTCGTCAGGATCTCGTCCACTTCGAGCTCCTCGTCCGATCCTAGTCTACTTGGTAGCGGAGGTCTTCCCAGGATCCCCCGGAGCTTCTTGAGCCTCTCCCTCTCGAGCCTCTTGAGCCTCTCGTACTCCAAGAGTCTCGACTCGGGTATGGGGAGTCTCTGCTTGGCAGCTCGCTCCCTTCGGACCAGGTCGTCCCGGAACTGCTTCAACCTTCTCGTCCCCACGTCCTCCCCAGCTCCTTGCCACTCCCGCCCCGCCTCCCCTTTCGCCCCCTCCTTCTGCCTCCTGGTCGCAGCGCGAGGAGTTGGAGCTGCAGGTCGAAGCGCGACGAGATTTCCATCCCCCTTCTGACGCAAGCTTTCCAGGTCGAACGCCGGAATCGTCCCTCGAGTCTTTCTCGTCGAAAGGTAGGGACCAGCGGCAGCGGCAGAGGAGGAAGGCAGGAGGGGGACCAAGGGGGTGGGGACGAGATCGTGCCTGGGTTTCCTCGGACTGAGGGCTTTGTAGGCCCTCTTGATGGCTTTCTTTATGTTGTTCTTGTGGTAACTCGACTTCTCTTGCTTGTACTGTTCGGTTCCGTGTCGTTTGTGCAAAGGGTCAAAAGGGTGCAGAGAGAGGGCCGTCGACTCCAAGGAACGATCAGAAAGCGTCCCGGCTTTGGTTCTTGCCAAGCAAGTCTTGCTGAGAGACCCGAGAGAGAATGGTGACTGGGGAAAGGGAGGGAGGGGGGGGGGGGGGAAAGGTAAGACTCACGTGATTGTGAAAGATGGGGTTCTTCTTCCTGTAATTGCTGCTGAAACCCTTGCCGACCGCCTTGCCCCCGTTCCCACCCCCCTCTCCAGGATCGCTGCCAATCGCCCGTTGCGGGAGGATCTTGGAAGCCGTAGAGCCGAGAGCGTTGATCGAATCTTTGGCCGACTTGAACCTGGTGGGCATGGAAGGGCCCTGAAGGAGCTTGGGCTGGTCACGCAAGGCGCCATCATCCGGTCGCGAGGTATGGTTACTGCCCAGGCTTTTCATCGCTAGCTTTTGTTTGACAGAGCTTTGCTTCCCCTTTCGATCCTCTGCTGCTGTTGCGCCGTCTTGGCTCAGGCTCAGGGCAGCCAAGCGGGATTTCAGGTTGCTCGCGCGGTGGGGGTCGTTCTCCTTGTCAGCCTCGTTCTCGGGCGTTGGCGCGTCCGAAGAGGGATCGCTGCTGGGTGTGGCGCCTTGGTCGGCTGAATTGGGTTTCTGGATGTGGTGCGAGCGTTTTGCTCCTGCAACGTTGGGTGCGAGCTCTGAGATGAGGATGGTGTCCTCTGGCTCACTCTCGTCATCCTCGTCCCCAGAGTTCTCCTCCTTTTCCGATGGGGAGGGCGATGTGGATGACGACGACGGTGCGGGATGGGATGAAGGCGGAGCTTTGGCCGGCTCGAGTGGGGTGGTCGGGGGAGGTGAGCCGATCCAACGCCCTGGGATCTCTAGGCCCTGTTGGCGCGACGACCTCCTGGGTGGACGCGAACCCGAGTCGGACGGCACCTCTTTCGCCAGCGGATGGGTCTGCTTGCTCTTTGGCCTGGCGCTGCGGTGATGATCTGGGATGGTAGGGAGGGTGGTGGTGGTGGTGGTAGCGGTAGCGGCAGAGGAGGGCGATGGCGAGGAGGATCGAGACGAGGATGGAGACGAGGAAGAGGAGGACGGCGAGGAGGACGGCGAGGAGGAGGAGGAGGGGGAGGAGGGGGAGGAGGAGGAGGAGGAGGAGGAGGAGGACAAGGCTTTCAACGGTTTCATCGGGAGAGCGGAGGATGGATGAGAAGTGAGGGTGGGGAGGGGAGGGTAGAGTCGGGAGGGGGAGGAGGAGGAGGAAGGAGAGGGGGAGCGAGGGCTCTTGTCGGAAGGAGGGTGAGTGGTGGTGGTGGTGGTGGTCTGTAGGTGGTGAGAGGTGGGATCTATCCTTCTCCTCTTTTGGGAGACGTTGGGTTGGAAAGGGCTGGTGACGATGCTGATCAACCTCTTCCAAGGGCTCTTTTCGGCTTGGTGGTGATGGTGGTGCTGCTGCTGTTGGAGATGGGTGGTGGTGGTGGTGGTGGTAGAGGTGGTGCCGCTTGGCTCTATCGCCGAGTGGGGACGTTTGAGAGAGACGGATGTCATCTGGTACGAAAGGGAGGGGGGCGGCGTAGGAGAGGATGGGATGGGATGGGATGGAAAGGAAGGGGAGGGAGGGAGGTGGATGGATGGTGGGGGGATGGTGACGAGAGAGGCAGCCGACCGTGGTTGTGAGGGGTCCATTACAGATTCCAAGCTTTTTTTTTTCTTTTCGAATAACCAACTTTCGTCCTGAATTCGACTCTTGACTTGATCCTTCACCTTCCGCCCCCCCCCCCGATGCTTTCGAGTTCTGTTGCTACTCGGGAGGAGAGAGCTCGATTCCGATCCCCTCCCTTTGCCCTCCTTGTTGGATCACGTCCGCTTCCCGCGTTTCTTGGGGATTTTTACGCGTGCGTGCCTTTCGGAATGAAGGCAGGAGAGAGGGAGAGAGAGCCAGAGGAGAAGGGAAGAGAGCGCTTGGCTGGGTAAAACAGACCTGATCCCAAACCCCCCCCTCCCCCCCCCAAAAAGTCACCCGCCACCCGCCACTCACATCCACCTCGACTTTCCAACCGCCGGAATGAAGGCGGGAGAGAGTAGCAAGAGGAGGGAGGGGGGATTAGGGAGAGAGGAGCAATCAACCCACACCGCTCCCATCATCAACCTCCGACTCGAGTCTCTTTCGATCTCCATAGCTTGCTTCCGTGGTGCCCCCATCGTCCATCGTGTGGAGGGATCCCATCTTGCCCGCCAACGCCTCAAGCATGGACTGTATGCGCCTGCACTCACACCCCCCCCTCAAGCAAAGAGTGGGAATCTTGAATCGTACGGCTGGCGCTGGCCTCGATGGAGAAGTGCATACAACCACCACGATCAGATGCCCGAAAAAAAGATTCCCAAGGCGGAGAGGAGCAAGGGGCTCGCTCAAGGTGACGCTGCAACGGTTCGAGATCCCTCCTTCTGCGGGCGAGACGGAGGAAGGTCGGAGATGGAATCATCTCCCTCGCTCATCCTCGTCGTCCTCTGACCTGATTCCCGATCGAGATGAAATTACATCCGTCGTCCTTTCCGCCTCTCCGCCTTTCCGCCTCTTCACCATCCCCAACCGGAACGCCGCCTTTCTTCTCCACCTTCTTCTTCCCGTGTTACGTAATGCACACCCTACCAATCCCTTGAAAATGAAAAAAGGAAAAAGGAAAATGACAGAGTGGAGAGAGGGGGGAAAGAAAGAGAGACACAGACCTTTCCTTCCTTTCCCCCCACCAGTCACCTCCATACCCGCTTGTGGTTGTCGGTTGGAACCCCATGCAACAGACACACGATCCTGACCAACCCTCGATCCATCGAGGTGGTGGTGGAGGAGGAGGAGGAGGAGGAGGAGGAGGAGGAGGAGGATCGGAACTCCGCTCCCTTCCCCCCTCCATCCATCAACTCGACCAGGACCTCCCAGCCTCCGAGGTTCAACAGGCTTTCAGGGCCAAGGTCTACCCTCCCATCGGAATCCAACCCCAAGCCTTTGCCACCTTGTTGGAACCCCACCTGGAATCCGCCTTCAGCCTCACCCAACCCTCCTCCTCCTCCTCCACCACCACTACCTTCCAGTACATCTGGCACAGGGAGAGACCCACGCTCTCCATCTCCTCCAGGTCCGAACCTTCGTGTCTCGAGATCTTCATGAGGACGACGTCGGACTGCGTCGATGACCAGTGGTTCCTCACCCGTGTCCTCCTCGACCTGACCTCCTCCCGACCAGGTACCGTGGTCAACGTTCAGGACGAGGATGGCGAGTTCCTCCTGATCCAGGCTGCCGAATCTCTTCCCAACTGGCTCACACCCGACACCTCGAACAACAGGGTTTGGCTCTACCTCGGCCACCTTCACATCATCCCCTTCCACCACAGGCTCTCGGATCCTTCCGAAGGTGGGAACAGGGAGGCTCTCGCCATCTCCCTCGTCAGGGACGATCGGATCCAGACCTCGGCCGACCCCGAGGTTGAGAGACTCGCCTTCGAGAGGTTGAGACTCTACCCTCAAGAAGCCTCGGATCATCACCACCAGTGCCTCGCCTTCCTTCCAGCCGGCGCGGCGAGGCTGATCTCCTCCCGACCCCAGATCATCTCAAAGGTCGTCGAGTCCCTCTCCACCAGGGATGTGGTCAGCCTCAGGGCTTGTCAGAAGATGGCCAGGTTCGGACCCCTTTCCCAACCCGAGGACCGGGGTACCAAGGGTTCCTCCAACCAAGAGACCACGATGGAGGGAACCAAAGACGCAAAATTCGGTACCAGCGGTGGATGGGATGACAAAAACAAGGTCGGACTCTACAGGGTGAGGATGACGAGGAACCTCTACGCCCAATTGACCTACGACCGTCTCTTCCCTCCCAAGGCCTTTGGAAGCGAGTGGCAGGAACAAGTGGAGAAGTACCGCATCTTTTTGAGCGGAAACCCTTCCAGCTCCCATCAACAAGAGCAACAAGAACAAGGACGAAACCAACAAGTCTCCTCCTCGACCCAAGACTCGGACAAGGAGATCCAGATGGGAAAGTGGAGGGACCTTGGATCCAAGATCACCTGCGGTCTAGAGATGCTCTACCAACAATCGCTGGAGAGGAAGAGTAGGTCCAAGAGGAAGAGATCCGATCGAGTGAGGAGCATCTTCTCCCGACCAAGGTCTACTACTGGAACTTTGCCAGAGGTCGAGGATGAGGGGGAAGAGGAGAGGAGGATGAGGAACGATCCAGAGTACCCGAAATTCGTGGAATCGCTCAAGAGGATGGGTTACTTTGAGCGAGAGATCCAAGACAGCTTGCGGTGGAAGGAACTGGAGAGGAGCGCTCTGAAAACGTGGGTAAAGATGGAGAGGTCGAAGGGTTCGTCTTCGTCAACTCGCTTGAACAGAAGCAGAAGGAATCCGACGATGACTGGTGGGGAGGGAGGAGGGTCCTTCAGTCAAGAGGAGATCCAATCCGAGAACGAGGAGGAGGACGAGGAGGAGGAAGAAGACGTAGCCGAGATGATCGACTCGACCCTCTCGACTTCAGCATCCACCCCCGATCCTCAACCTCTCTGCCTGGATCGACCCGACCAACTCGAACAGGATCCCGAGGACTGGCTCAACGTCACCCTCCAAGATCTCGAGGAGATGTTCAACCACCCTTCGAAAGAAAAGGCTTCGATCTCCAACCTTTACCAAGGTGAGGGGATGACGCAAGAGGAGAGGGAGGAGAGGGAGGAGAGGAAGGTGGTGGAAGAGTTGGATCGTTTCGCCAACAAGATGGAAGGGTTCGTGGAGAGGGAGGGAGATTTCGAGGGGGTCAGGTTTCGGGAGGAAGAGTTGGACGATCTTTTGGACGAGGAGGAGGAGGAGGAGGAGGAGGAGGAAGACGACGAAGACGAAGACGAAGAGGTCAAGAGGGAAAAGGATCGAATTGCCAGAACCAAAGCGAGGGAGATGATCTCAAGCATGAGCGTCGAGCAGAGGTACTCTGCCATGGAGAAGCTCGTCGCTGGAATCCAACCCACGGAATGGGGGTCAAACGTAGCGCAACCGTTCCAAGCCGAGAGTCATCGAGTCGGAGGGGTCCAGTCCGAGAGAACCGACGAAGGAAGGAGGGGAGGAGGATCCTCACGATTGGCACAGAGTCTTGACAGGGAGCAGGAGAGGAGGAGAAGAAGTAAGGAAACCTCGGAGGAGGAGGGGGAGGTTTCCAACCAGCTCGTCAAGGGAAACGATGGGAACGATTTCGAAGAGCAGGAGAGGAGGAGAAGGGTCAAGGAGGAGATGAAGAGGGATTCCAGGTGGCTCTCCTCCCAAGAGATCCACTACGAGGGGGATTCCGACTCGGATCGAGAATCCCTGATGGACGACTCGATGGATCCAGAGGAGGATAGGAAGAACCGTGACAGGTGGCTAGGATTGGAGAGGGAGGATCTCGAAAGGAGCAAGCGAGGCAAGCAAGCGGAGGACGACGACGACGAAGACCACGAGATCGAATTCGATCACGTCGATGACGACGACGACGAGGAGGGAGAGATGAAGAGGTTCCTGGAATTCACCAGGAAGGCCTTGGGTTTGAGTCCGGAGCAGTACGACATGATCCTCAACGAAAGGAAGGAGAGAGGAGGTGAGTCGAGTTTCACTCCCCCCTGATTCCCATCCGAACCTCACACTGATGAGGAAACCCCCTCTCCCCTTTCGCGCCCCTGCTTCAGCTTTCGTACCCAAGTTTCAAAACGGCGGCAGCTCGGAGCAGAACAAGAACAAGAACGACAAGGAGGACAAGCTCAAGTCTCCTCCATCCAAACCTTCCCGATCTCCAGGGACAACCAAATCGGCAAGGGTGGACGAGTCACCACCACAACCACCACCATCCAACAAACCCAAATCCAAGCAGCAGCGACAGGAGGGGACTGAGCTGGACACGTTCGAAAAGGTGATGAGCGCCATGGAGAGAAAGTTGGACGAGAAGAAGAAGACTTCCAATCCAACGTCGATGGAGGAAGAAGTGGAGGAGGAGGAGGAGGAGGAGGAGGAAACCCTCCTGAGATCCCAGGACCAAGAGTTGGTCTCCAAACTCGTCCCCTCCTCCTCCTCCTCCTCCTCCAGTCAAGAACTCAAGCTCAACCTGGTCGAAAACTTCCTCAGGTCCTTCCAATCTCAGAACGGTGAAGCGGGCCCCGTCTCCAACCTGGCACACAGTCTTGGCGTCCGTCCCTTGCCTAGGGATGACGATATGGACGTCGACTTTTGAAAGGAGGGCGAGCCGGAATCGTTTCGCATGTAATTCGTAGATCCCGTACGTGAGCCGAGCTTTCTGATCTGTTTTCCACATCTCCACGTGGGGTCACCCCTCCTCCTCCTCGAAGGAGGCAAACCTTCGCGCCATCCTGTCCGACGAAGCAGGCAACGCCAACCTGGTGGGAGCAAACGACAGGCCGGATTGCCTTCGGGGATTGCCTCCATTTCTGACCTTGTCTTGTCTCTCGTCGACCGCCTCTGCTGCTTGTGCCGTCCCGCTCGTCGGCTCGTGGTCGTTGGACCACCGAGATTCTTGCCCTCCGTACCTGGTGATCTCGCTAGGGTCCTCGCCGGCCTCGTATTCGTACGGGTCCCGGTAGGTCGAGGAGGAGGGCCTCGGTCGGTTCGAGTTACCCATACCGTCGTTGCGATGGTGCGCATCCCGAAAAGACCCAGGATCTCGTTGAGCTCCTGCCTCATCTATCCCCTCGCCCTCCCCTTCACTGTCGTCATTCGAAGCGTAGCCGTAGAGCTGTTCTCTGGTTTGCTTCCTGCTCTTTGCAGGTGTTCGATTCGGTCTGCCATAAGTGGGAGGCGAGGGGGGGCGAAGTTGCAGAGGCCTCAGGCCTCCCTTCCGAGGCTGCTGCTGTGATGGCTGTGGTGGAACCATAAGCCTACGTGCATCATGGGGGTCTCCCCTCGCATAATCGATGATGCTTCCGTCCGAAGTGTTCCTGGGCATGCTTCCGCCACCGAAGTTGAACGACGCCGAGCCCTCCACAACCGGCGAGGCGATGGCCAAGGCGCTGATCCGATGCTCGAGTGGAGCTCGAGAGACGTTTCTCATGAGCTCGTCGATCTTGTCCAAGAGCCCATCCGGTAGGACCGGAACGGGCGACCAGCTCGCGCCTGCCGCGAAACCTTTGCCCGTAGGGAAGAGGCTGCTCCTGGAGGTGTTGCTCGCTCCAGTCCTGGCGGATGCCTCACTGACGCTACCTTGATCATCGAAGTCTGCGTCTGGTCCTCCACCAGCCGAAGACGTCCTGTCATCAGGGACGCCGTTGGAAACAGAAGGGCTCTCTGGTCTGCTCCCCACATCAAAAGAAGATGTGGCGCCAGGCCCGAAAGGTCCCGGACTGTCGGCCCTGACACTTTTGAGAGAGGGTGCACCAGTCCCGGTGAAGTGACCCCTTCCGAAGCCGAAGGAGTCACCCGGGCTCACGATCAGCGCGTCGGCCTTTGTCGGCAAAGCGAACGGTAGCATGTCCCGACTGTTCAGCAGCTCTCCGATCTGAGGATTGTCGGCCGAGGAGGAACTCGAGACTCCAGTCGCTGCCGAGATTTCTCCAGAGAGGCCTAAAGGCGCACCGGCCGCCGTCCAGGGAGGGACGTAGTCTGACATGCCCTTGCCGGGGAGGAAAAGGTTGTCGATGGCCCGCTGTGCGCTGAGCGCGGTCGCCTCAGCAAGGGAGAGCGGCTCGTTCGCCTCCGCGGTCTTGCTGGTCGCAAAGCTGGCATCAATGTCCCTGCCAGAAATCTCGTCGGGTTCGTTGACGATGAGCGCTTCGCCATTACCATCGCTGCTTGGGCTGGGTGAGCGACTGTCAGGGGTGCAGCCATCCTGAGTGGCGGTCCCAGACCTGTGATGAGAGCTTCCGATTCCGGACTTGGCGGCGTGAAGCTTCTTCCTCTCTTGAATCGTGCGCTCTTGCTCTTCCCGGTTCTCCAAGAGCTCCTTCTGCCTCCTCTGCCAATCCTTGATGAGCTGATCGAGGTACTGAACGCATTCCTCACTCATCCTCGACTCGCCGACCTCGTACCGGTAATCCCTTACCGCCTTCCTCATCTGGAGCGGGTTGAGGGCTCTCAGCCCTTGCATGGTTGCGATGAGACCATCGAATTCTCGGAGCGAGCTCTGGCACTGGATCCACGAGACGAGCTGAGAAAGGGGAGAGAGGTGGGCATGCACTATGCTCAGCGGGAGCGCGTTACTCCTGGCCCAGTCCTCGAGCGCGCTGACGCTCAATCGGATCTGCATCGCCCTCGATCGGCAGAGGTACCTCTTCCTTGTCAGAACCCTGTTGAACAGTTCACAACCGACCCAGTAGAAGACCTGAGAGAGAGCCTGGATGATGATGGCCGGGTTGATCTCGTAAAGTTGAAGGACGTGCAGGGTCGAGGTCAGGAGCGTCGTGATCGTCCTCGGAGAAGGCCTTGCGAGCAGATCCTGGGCAGTGGCGTTGTACGATGCCTCGCGCATGGCTGCCAAAGGCTCGGGACCCCTCTTCTGCGGGGAGACATCACCAGGCACTCGGAAGGGGGAACTGCTTCCTGAAGATGCGAGCGGTGGACTCCCGAAACCCAACGATGGGGAGGCGATCCCATCCGTCGCGTCCTTCCTCCCAAAGATTTGGCTCATCGGCCTCCGACCCGACCCTCCTGCAGCTGCACCCGCAGTGGCGTTCTTCACGCTCCCCGCCAGCGTTCTCATGAAGCTCCATTCTCCTTCGAACCTGACCTCCTCCATGCCGGGGATCGCGTCGTGATCCAGGATGGCCGTGTCCAGGACCTTATCGATCCTTCTCTCGGCGTCTCGGATCACAAAGACATAGATCTCATTCAACAGATCCGCCAGCAGCGCGCGGTATTCTCCCACAGTCTCAGATTGGGAGAGCAGAGCGTCCTTCTGGGTGTAGAAGTGGAGTAAGGAGCAGTTGTACAACCAGAACGCCAGGGACGTCATGTCGGTAGGATGCGCGTAGATCGATCCTTCGATCCTGTCGATGGCGCCGAGGATCAGCTCCTCGAGAAGCTCTTCATCCTCCAGCGAGCAGGCGTACCTTGCACACAGGAAAATGACGTTGGCAGGGGCAGCCCTCGAGGTCCAAGGTGCGCGGTACGGCTTGGCATCGCTAATCATCATTTCGAGCAGTGGGGCGAGATCCGAAAGGCCAAAGACAAGCATCTGGTCGCTTCTGACCTGTTCCCAGTCAAACTCGACGGACAAGATGTCGCCACCGACCTCGGCCGCACCGCAGCCGGATGCGAGGCCCGAGTGTACGGCTTTCTGAGCGGCTGTCGATTTGCCTTTCCTCGAGAGGCGATTCGAATGCATCGTCGGGCTAAGAGGGCTCGGGGATGCGGGAGGCTCCCCGATCAGTGTTGCGTACTCAACTTCCAGCATCACTGCTATGTCCAGGAGAGCCCTCCTCCTGCCTTCGGCCAGCTCTCTGGACTTGAGCTCCTGCTCGGCTAGATGGGTCCGCTCACTCCTTCCGACCAGCCTCCTAGAGGCTGTCATCGAGCTCGATTGCCTGCTGTGGGTGGAGAAGAACGACTGAGATTCGGACCTGGAGTGGCCTTTGACGGGGGAAGCGAAGGCAGATGAAAGGGGACCTAGGGCACTTTCGTGGTGAATCTCGCTCTCGTCCTGGGGCCGGACCATGCTCGGACCTTTGAGAGGTGACGATCCTAACTTGAATGCTGGAGCCAGGCCGGGAGCCGAGTTGGAGCTGACTTCCCTCCGGTGCCGATTCGCCTGCTCTCTCAAAACCGTCTGCTGGTGCTCGTAGATCATGTCGGCGATGAGCTCCCTATCTGAAGCGTAAGGGCTGCGTAGACCGTGATAAGGCCTGCTGGGACCAGCAGCCAGGTTGGCCGAGTTGAAGGCCCCGCTCGTCGCTGCATCGGGGGCGGCCGAGAGGATGAAGTCCTCACAACTCGTCCCCTTGAGGCTTCGCGCTTCGACGTCGGCGCCATGCGAGAGGAGAAAAGAGACCAACGGCAGGTTTGAACTGTTGGTCGCCCACATGAGTGGAGTCCAACCGCCTGCGATTGAGATGAAGGAAGAGTGGGGAGGTCGAGGGTTGTATGCTATGTTGTCAGGGGAAGCCGACACGCTTTCGGGGGGGGGGGGGGGGGGGGGGGGGGGGGGGGGGGGGGGGTTTCGGCGGTGACGGTAAGGATCCAAAGGTACTTACAGGAATCCCTCTCGTCGACGTCAGCGCCGTTCAGCACAAGCATCCTGACAGCATCGACATGGCCGGCACAAGAGGCGAGGACGACAGGGCCAGAATCGTCGTCGTCGCGGATGGTGTTGAAAGCGATCGGTTTGAGGCCCGATGGTAGAGGTGGGGCATCGTGGTCAACAAGGTGAGACCTGGCCTCTGCTTTGGGGTCCAAGAGCCAGCCGAGGATGTCGGTATCCCCGTTGCTTGAAGCTCTGAGCAAGGCTTTGGAGAGCTTGGCACGCTTGCGTTGCTCGGAGATCTTGTCGTGGCCAAGGCGGGCAATTTGCCTGAGGATATCGATGGACGGGCAGAGTTCAAGGATAGGATCAAAGATGATGGACGTGTCGAGGTCGAACTGGAGTTTGGCGGGAGGAGGTGAGGCAGCAGGGGTTGGGTGAATGCTGGCAGCCTGATCCAAAGCCTGGTCCACCATCTTGCCAAGGAGGTGCCGTCTGGCTTTGAGACTGGGGATGTGGGGATGGCCTGCAGAGAGAGGTGGGGAGGAGGGGCTCGACTAAGATGGTGGCTGAAAGTAATCTGACTCCTGGTCGATGGCGAGGACGATGTTTCCTTGAAGGTTTGTCCAGTTTAATGGGATGAGTCGTCAGTGTTGTTTGACTCGTTCTGAGGCTTCTTTCGAGTTGACGGTAATGGATGGGCGAGAAACGAAAAGAAAGGGGGGGGAAAGGCAAGCTTGGGAAATGGGGGCTAGCCGGGGGCTAGGCCAGGCCAGAGGCCCGGACGAATGGTGTCACAGCCACGGAGAGGGAAGCAGATCCTTGGTAGCGGACTCGGTGATGCGATCAGGGGGTCGATGTTGAGCTTGGGATGACGGCCATGGGCCGAGAGGAGGGCCCAGCTGAGTGTACCTGTGGCGGGAGAGGGGTCCCGTTCAGCTGCTTCGAAAGACTGAGCTGGCTGGAAGGGATGGAGGCTTTGAATCGAGATGGAATGAAGGTGGTCTTCCTCCTTTTTGACCGTGACCGATTTTTCTTTGATGATCCGATGGAAAACGTGTTGGGGCGGCGAAGAGGGTGATGGATCCTAGGGTCGGTGTTGAGGGTTCGTTCAGGGAGGGTGGGCATTCATTCGTGTGGTTGAGAGCGCTGAACAGTAGAGTCGGAGGGTGGGTGATTGGGAGTGGGAGTGGGAGTTGAGTGTTCCCTCTGGGTTGAGGTGATTTGGTTTGACTGCATGGGAGTGTGATTCTTGTGTGTGTATGTGTTGTTCTTCACTCCAACCTCTCCTCTTCTCGTGTTGCTGTTAGCTGCGTTCTGCTCCTCCGTGTTGGGTTTGCGCGCGTGTGCGTGAGTAGTGTGCGTCTCGGTCGAATCGCTCCCTCTCCCTCTGACCATGCGAACAGCATCATCCTGTGTTGCCCCATACACCCACCCATCGTCGTATTCCACGCCTCTCAGCTTGTGTTGGCTCTCCTCTTCAACCTCTTTCTCTTTCTATCTTTCTCTTTCTATCTTTCTCTCCCTCTCTCCCTCTCTCCCTCTCTACGTTGACCGTCGTTTGACTTATCGCAAGATACATGCCAGAGTGGGTCTTGTCGTATCGTTTGTCATGCTCGATCCAGTTCAAGCGTTGTGATTCCATGATCCACCTCCGAATCCGTCCCAACCCCATTTGGATCCATCCCCGACGCACAGATCAGCCCAAACAGACCCCCCTCGAGGGGTTTCAAGTGATCGGAAGGGCAACAGAGAAGGGCGATCAAGTAAAGAGGTGATGTTTTTTTTTCTTCTTTTTCTTTGAAAAAAAGGAAGAAGAAAAGAAGGGGAAAGAGGAGACGAACACACACACAGGGGGAGAGAGAGGAAGAGTATGAAGCTCCCCCCTCCCCCCTCCTCTCCCTTCCTTCTCACCACATCGAGCTCGAAGGTGACGGACCGTATTCCCACTCGCGATAATCCTTCCAGTCCCTTCAGGGTACTTTTCCGTCTCCCTTCCTTCAACCTACACCGAAGCAAGGGGTCGAAAGTCAACCTAAACAGATCTCGAAGAGCAAAACCTGTTTCGAACATATTGAGTGTGCTCCGTTCCCTCTTTCCCCATGAACGATGAGCACAATTGTGTTTCGAGACATCCCCCCTCCCTCTCTCCCTCAGTTATCCCGATCTTTCCTTCCTGTGGCCTCTCCTTCTCCTCTACCTTCCCTCCCATCCCCCGAGAGGGTGCCCTTCCTTGGCGCTCTCACCCTTGTATTCGTTCAGCCAACCTGGGTGTGCACATGACCACCCTCTGCCCTTTCCTTTCGAATTCAACAATGCAAGTAGACACTCCCACAACCCCTGTTTGGATCGCCTTCCCCAAGCTTGCGATAGTGTCTGAGAGGATGGGCACAAGGGACAGACACCCTGATTCGTGCGGGAGCAGGTCCAAGGACAGGTAAGGCGACTTTCGAACCGGGTCTGACGCAAAGGTTGTGACGAGAAAGGCATTCGTGTAAACGAGGGCGAGACAGAAAGGGCGGGAGCCAGACCGTCAGGGACATGCCCACGGAAAGCGAGGAGAACACAAACCACCTCAGGTTCATCTGGTTACCCTTTTCAATCACTTAGATGTTTCTTTTCTCTCTCTCTCTCTCTCTCTCTCTCTCTCTATCTCTCTCTTTTCAAGCTCTTCAGATTCTCATTCAAGGATTACACCGGGGTCTGCCTTCATTCCTCGTGATATCCAGCAATCTTCCCACCAGAACGCCCCCGAGATTTCACCCTCGCTCGATGAACGTGCTCGCTACATCAAGCTTGCGCCTCGATGTATCTTGCTCCACTTTCCAGTCAGCGAATCTACACGAGGTGCCCCGAAGGACGAGGTCACTTTCACTTCTTGTCCTTGGACTCCTCCGCTGGCTTGGGCGGTGTGAGCTTGTAAGAGCTTGGCTTGTAGTCTTCTCCCTCGCCCACCTGCTCCCAAGGCGAGCTTTTGCGGGAGAATTGGGGGGGTTGGAAACGAGTTTCAGGTTCGATGACGATCTTCACCGGGACGAGGGTTGGGGAAAGATCAAGTGAAACACTGTGGCCGGGGATCCAGGGTAGATGCGACTCACTTTGACTCAAAGTTCCTGAACGCCTGGGTGAGCTGAAGTGGCTCGGAAACGACACGCTTCTTCTCCTCGTCGTACCTGACCTCAGAGTAGCCGGTGAGAGGGAAGTCTTTTCGGAGTGGGTGGCCCTCGAATCCGTAATCGGTCAAGATCCTCCTCAAATCTGGGTGTCCTAGGAAGAAGACGCCGTACATGTCCCAGATCTCGCGCTCATACCTTCGATTCGGGTCAGGCACCAGCGTATGTGAGGAGGGGAGGGAGGACGTTGGTTGGGAAGAGGGATTGGGGCTTGTCAGTGGCTTTCTCCTCTCATCTCTGCTCTTGCTCAATCGGCATTTCAGGTGCTATCGAGCAGGGGCAGTGCAAAGGAAGCCTTCCCGCGTGGGAGGATGAGTGGAAATCCAGGGCTGGTGTTCGATAGAGTGGCTAGCGATCCAAATGCCTCGTAGCTAAATCTAGCCCCATCCCACCTCGAACGTCAATCAAGCACGACCCTCGCCGTTCGATCAACACCATCAGCTCGATGGCAAGGGATGTGAAACTCACCAGTCGGCGCTTCGGAAGACGGCGGTGGCACTTGGGACAGGGTGGACTTCGTCGGCATACGTCTTGACCCTGATCCTAGCGTTGTGTCGGACGGAGAGCAAGTGGTACACGACCTCAAACCTCTGGGAGCGGGTTGGGTAATCGGCACCGGAGATGTCCATGCAGGCGCTGAACTGGCACTGAGTGTGATCCCTGAGGAAAGTGAGGGTTGGGATGACCGAAGAGGGAGCCACGTAGAGGGTGAGCTCATCCTTGTAGACCGAGAACTGCTGGATGAACTTTGGAAGGCCTGATGGGTTGAATGCACCACAAGACGGGAAAGATTCACGAAGAGGGAAAGGTCAGGAGAAGAGAGATAAGCACTCTCAGGGTACAAGATTGCCAAAAAATCATGACTCGAAAAGAGTTCTCCAAACCCCTTCAGTACGCACAGGAAGTGATGTAGCTTCCGTAGTCGTGGAGCGGACCGGCGATGGAGGCGAACTCGGCAGCCGGGTTGACGCCAGCACTCTCTTGGAAAGGAGAGACCGGGTTGACTGTCACAGGATGGAGAGAAGCACAGATGCGGGGCGTGAGAGAGGAAGTGAGATTAGAACGACGTAGCAGTTAAAAGCATACAGGCGAGATCAGCAACGGGAGTATGACCCGTTCGAGTGAGTATCAAGACTCTCCTCTGGAATGGTGCCAATCCTGACCAGCCGGGGTGCAACTTTGGCTGGTGGAAGGAGAGAGAGAAAGAGAGAGAGAGTTACAGAGAGACACTCACCTCTGTCACCCTGACCTGGACCCAAAAGCCTGGACTGGGAGGTGGAGAAGGCGCGGGCTGGAGAGATGGCGGTAGCGGCCCGAAGGACGGAAGGTCTGGTGACGGCGGAACGGGAAAGGACCTGAAGGGCTGATCTCGACGCCATGGTGAGGAAAAGTATGAGGGTGTAAGAGGGAGACGAGGTAGTAGGGGTAGAGTGGTCGGGTGATGAAGGTGAGGTAGGGTAAGACGGTAGGGACAAGTTTCCTAGTCCAGAGCGATGAGGAGGATTGAGTCAAGATGTGTGCGGTGTGCGGGCGTCGTGCAGTCAGGTCGGATTCTGGTGTGTGTGCGTGATCACTATTGAGATTGTGTTCAATAATTATGTTGGCTCCCCTCCCACTATGCGTAGGACGTTGATTTGTAAGGTGGCGAGATTCGAGTTTTCCCATTGGGTTGTTTTTCAATTCCGTCCCATCCCTCGTCGTCCTTCAGCCAGAGTCCATTTTCTTCCTCAGAATCGGGATCGGGCCAAGAAATCCGATTTCCCCAAGATCGTCACCGACGTGTGTCCGTCCGAAACTAACTCCCAATAACTGGTGCATACATCCATCCCCTTTTCAACCCACTCAACGCTCACAACCTCCCTCCGTCATTTACAGATCATCCATCCATCACGATCCACTACACTACAACCCCACGGTGCTTTGATCAAATACTTCCCCTTGTTCGCAGGCTCAAAGCTACTTCTTTCCTTTCAGGTGTCTAGTAACATTACCTTAACGTGGCCCCCCGACTTCCCCAGCGAGAGAGGTCATCGAACGCTTCTCGAGACGACCAGCAGACCCTTTCTTGTCACGATGGCGGAAAACGGGATCTCGATCCATCCGCCTCGACCATACTCTGCCTCGATCTTCTCGGCAGACGCCCTCCCTTACTATGATCGCGAGATAGAGACGCAACCGGGCTTGAGGGCAAAGGTGGAAAAGGAGATCGCGTCCGAGCAAAAGAACCTTGCCAAGGTCGAGGAGGACAGGTTACCGCCCAAGTTTGAACTTTTCTCCCACCATCCCTACCTTGCAAATGAGCTTGAGAGGATCTCCAAGGGTGAGACCTCTTCGGGGGAGAGGCTGGATACCAGCAGGTACTCGTTACCCGCACCCGAGGCTGGCTTGGACGCTTCCGAACAGGATTGGGACAAGGCTCTGAACAACTCGGCCGCTCAGATCGGTCATATGGAGATCAGGTGAGAGCTTTTTTTTTTCTCCATCCATATTCGTAGAAAGTTGAATTCAAGTCTGAACAAGGATTGCTCACGGCCATCAACGAACCCCCGCGGAATTCGACTACTTTCATCAACAAGGCTGAGGAATGTGGAACTGTTGAGGAAATACGGAGGTGAGTGGTGCCTCTGATTGGGGGGGAAAGGAGCCACCTTCTTTGAAAGTTCGCATCTGATCTGACCCCTCCTCATCGCTTCCCCTCTCAACCTAACCCCTCTTTTTTTTTACCAAAAGCAAACCTATGGCGACTTCACAACTTCCAACAAGAATCGATGCTCACCCAGCACAGTGACGCCGCTGAAGCGATCAGGGATCGTACGAACGAGCTGAACAAGGAGAGGCAAAAGTCGCAGACCGAAGTTGGTCACAAACTCTCGAGCCTGGAGAAGAGGTGGACCGAACTCATCTCCAGAGGCCTTCAGCTAGAGGTGGCCAACATTACGGCCGAGCACGAGATAGAGACCAAGACAGCGGAAAGGGACGCGCTTAGGAAGGCTTTGGAAAGGATGGATCAGGATGAAGCCTGAAAGTGACCCTTTGCTCTCTTTGTCTTCCTTCCTCTCTCTTGTTTTTCTTGTTCACGCTCTATCCCTACCACGCGCACCATCCTCTTGTTTCCTTCCCTCCCTCGCTATCATCTGCTCCGATTGCCTGCTCATTATGGCATTGGATAGGGGAAGGCGTGTCAGTTTTTGGGTGAAAAACCTTATCCCTTCTTTCATTGGGGGAAGGAAGAAGGGAAGAGAACCGATCTGCACAGAGCTGAGTCGATCTCGATCTCGACCTCTACCCTATCGTTCGCCATGTATTTTTAGTTGTCATTGATCCATTCATTTCGCAACAAAGCACAGGTCCCTCCTGTCGTGCTCAAAACGTCCAGCGCTGAAAAGTATCCGTCTCCTCCTTCCCCTACGGAAAGATGGATTGTTGGATTCAGGTTTGGTCGCCAAGTTGCGGTGTTTTGACCCTCGGATCCGGAAGGGTGGGGGGGGGGGGGGGGGGGGGGGGGGGGGGAAAGAGTAGAACCTTTCATTATTCTTAAATCTTCCGATCACTCTCCTCACCTTGGCTCTCTTCGTCAATCTGCCATCATCCCCCACTTCCGATTTCCGGGAAAGGACGAAAAGAGGGAACGGTTGGGTCTTGCATGTCCTCCCACACTACCTGGTTGCAAATCCAACTCTTCTTCTCATCATCATCATTGTCGCCGTTCTTCATCATCATCATTGTCGCCGTTCTTCTCTCTCCTCACTCTCCTCTCTCCTTCACCCCTCTTTCCCTTCCCCTTTTTCTTCGAAGAAGAGGGATACGGACCCTCCCCAAGACCTCACGATACCTTCATCTCTTCTCTCCCTTTGTCTTTCCCTTTCTTTCTCCACAACAAGTTCCGAAGGTTGGGGTGGAGGAAGATAAAAAAAAAGAAAGTAAGGAAAGAAAAACACCATGTCAGCATTGACCTCTTTGGATAGAGCGGATACCAGCAGCTCTGCTGCCAGTCTCGAGCCTACACATCCCCCTCTCGAATCCAAGCGGAAAGCCACCATACTACCAGACAAGTCGACTTTCATCGCCACTCTGGCAGGTACGGCTTTCGTGGTTGGCTTGACCGCTTCATCCATCTACACCATCAGAAAAGCCAGGAAGGAGGCGCTGAGGGAAGCCATGTCGCTCAAGGAGGCTGCTGTAAAGCATGTTTCTCAGCTTGATCCGAGCATCACCGTCAGAGCTTCGCCCTTGGCCTCGTCATCATCTTCTCCTCCACAATCAACATTGCCGTCCTCCTCCTCCTCCTCCTCCTCCTCCTCCTCCTCCTCCTCCTCCTCCTCTCCCTCCCCTCCAACTTCTACGATCGGATCTAGATCGATCTTCAACTCCTTCAAGTCTTCCGACGATCGTTTCGCCTCTGCGCCAAGGTCGGTGTTCGACAACAATGACGAAGCTGGAGTCTCCGCCTTGAGCGCTCTTTCAAGGAGGAGGACTTCGAAGACGCCAACCTCGATCGCATCATCTTCGACAAGCTCGACAATGTCTTCCTCATCCCATGTTCCGAAAAACCTTTCACCATCCCCGATCCTCCCTTCCACTGCCTCCGCTTCTCCACGATTGCATGACGATCAAGCAAAGCTAGTACCCGAGACGCCGGAGGACAATGACTCTTGGTCCAGCTTGACCATGGGGGTGGACATGTCGGATCCTTCCACAATAAAGCTTTCGGACCAGAGTACCGAGTCAGAGTACTACGATCCTAAAAACTTTGGCGACACGCCCGTCGGACTCTCTCTCAAGGCCTTCGGGATAGCCACGTTGACCATGGCCACGTTGAGCCTCGTGACGGTGCAGCTGACAAAGTGGGTGCTCGACGTTCGGAGCATGGACGAGTTCGTCCTCAAAATGGCCGAGATCCTCCCTTCTAGAAGCTCGGGTTCCGTCGCCTTGAAGCGGATCTCACCCAAGCTTTCCAGCGACGAGCAGCTTGACCCTCATCCTTCTCCTCTAGTAGGGGATGTTGGTGGTGCAGGGAGGCGAGAGGAGGAATTGGAGGAGAAGGAGGTTCCAACCCTGCAAGAGGCGTTGGAGAAACTGGGGAACGCCAAGGGCGTCGAGGACTGGTTCGGCATATTGAGGAGGCAGTTGGACGCCGAGAGGGACAGGGAGGTGGAGCAGAGATTTTCCACTAGGCTCTCCTCATCATCCAAGCGAGGTACCGGCGTCGTGATCGGTGATGGAGTTCATGCTGACGAAGGCATCCGAGCCAACGAGTTGACCAACGACTCGATCTCGTCCTCGGCCTCTTACTCGATAAGGTCTCCCTCAGAAGAGCGACCTGATCTCCTTGGATCGGATAGTGATCTTGTATCTCCCCTCTCCCCTTCACCTTTCAACCTACCCCTTCGCCTGCTGGACAGCTTTGGCATCTCTCCCGTCCTCCCTTGCACCTCGTTCGCCTTGGGTTTCGTCTCCGGTTTCTCCACCCACGCTACCAAGGCCCGCCTGGTCTTTATGGCAGAGAACGCTCACAGGCTTCCCGACACGGTACAGGGCTGGTACTTTTACTCCAAGACCAAGAACTACAAGCTCATGCTCTCCGGATTGAAAGGGGGAATCAGGACCGGTCTCAGGATCTCGGCTTGGGTCACCGCCTGGTGCGCTGCCGAGAGGGGATTCGAGATCCTCAGGTCGTCTGTTGGGTCCGAGTCCCTCGAGCAGGGCAACAACAGTGATAGACGATCTCGAGGAGGTCTCAACCCACTTGATTACCTTGGCCATTGGACCGACGGGACCTTGGCAGGCCTCGGAACGGCTGGCGTGGCTGCAGCTATCTGTGAGTCTCATTCTGTTTCTCCTTCTCGAACTGGAGCGGCCTTGTTCTCACTCGCATCATGCTTTCATCTTGTTTTCTCTTTCTCCTCGACAACCGCTTCAACCCTCTCTCGAATCCCACGCAACGCCTCTCCTCACCGCACTCTACCCGCAGACCGTCTGCCCAGGACGCCGACCCTCCGAATCATCCAGCTTGGCGTTTTCGCTGGTGGCCTGACAGGCACCCTGCGAGACCTTCAGGAAAAGATCAGGCGAAACCAGTTGCAAGACGTCGCACATTCCACTTAGATAGCAATCCTTTGCCTATCTTCGGCCGTCGGGACATTGGAGAGCGGAGGAGAGCGGCTGAAGGAACACTTGTTTGCATACATGTCTCACCCTCCCTCTCTTTGATACATGAATCGTTAGAATGTCGGACTTGCTGGTCTTCAGTTGAAAAATGCCTCGTTCTCCGCCCCGTTTTTTTCCCTTTCTCTCTTTCTGCCTTCTCCTTTCTCTTTCAGCTCCGCTCAAAGATATTGGTCTTAACTGGAATGCTTTGGATGACTCGGCTGGTCGATGAATTGGTTAAGCAGGGCCGATCGCTTGGCGTTGTTTGCGATCGCCAGGAAGCCTCGTAGAGTGGTTGAAAGAATGGGAAAAAAGGAAAGGAAAAAGAAAAAAAAATGGTAAATTCGACTTTCGGCCCTATTCTCCCCTGCTCTGACTCCTGGTACCGTCCTCCTGGAAAAAGGTCTTGGTCTCAAAACTAAATTGAGGGACCACGCCGGTCTCAACGTAGGCGTCGGCTCCCTCGGCGATCTTGTAGTCGAGGTCGAGGTAGCCCTTGCGAGACTCAGCCTTGGCCTTGGTGTCGATCCCATACTTTTCGTCCCTCTCCCTGATCTTTTCCTCGCTTGGTCCAGGGAACTCTTTCGTCGTAGACATCATCAGAACCGGAGGTCCCATAGGGAATCGAGAGCTAGGTGGATGCCAAGTGTGTCTTTTTTTCCATCCCCCCACGTTCCCAAGCCAAACAAACGCCGTTCCATGTTCGAAATCGGGCCGCCAAAATAGAGGTAAAGGAAGAGCGGGTTGGGAAGCGGTCAGTGGGAGGATTGGTTGGAGTGAGAGAGGAATTCTAATGCTTCCATCCATGTTCCCACCCGCATTCATCAACCCCTCTCGCTGCCCTTTATTGCGGATAAAGGGAAAACGAAAGAAAGGAAGAGAAAAGAGAGGGGAAATGCGACCGACTCACATCACCTTTCCATACATGTGGTAGAGGATGTTCATAATCCCCTTCTCAACCTCATCAGGAACAGTACCTCTGGAGAGGGCAGTAGTAGCTGCACCACCACCACCACCAGTCTCCTTCACCTCCTCGCCCATCCCCTTGATAGCCGTGCAGACCAAGAAGCCGCTCGTGATCTCGTGCTTGTGCGAATGCCAAAAGGGCTTCTCCTCCTCCGGCAACGTTTCGAAGAGTTCCTCGTGGATCATGTACTCGATCCCGATCAACTTGGCGTCCTCCTTGTCGGAATCGTAGACGAGGCACTGAAATACCTTTTGGTCGGCGGAACACGAGCAGTAGTGGTACGAAGGCACCGATTCGGTCCTGTCATGTGCGGGGACGTGGAAAGCATGCAGAGCCTGACAGATTCGGTTGACTGGAGCAAAGTGGGACTCGCTGGTGGATGGCAGAGAGAGAGAGAAAGAAGGAGTTCCCGAGAGAGCTTCCGAGGTGAGTGGAAAAAATCTCTCTTCCACCTTGTGCATGTAATCAACTAAGAGCGCAATCTCCATCAGATCTGGGTGAGTGACTCAACTTGAAAGATGGCATGCTTGAAAACTCTTTCGGCTCGTTCGTTGGGGACTACCTGCGTCCGACGGATTTATTTAACACTTTGTCGCAATTTTTTTTTTATCTTGTTTCCTTTCTTTCGTATTTGGACGCTTGAAGAAGGATTCCACCCTGGATGATGTTGAACAAGATTTTGAAGGGAGGGGGAGATGTGTCTTTCGGTAGAAAAGATGGGGAAGGGATGAAAGGAGGAGGTCAAGATGAGGTTCTGGCATTTAATCACTCGAGTGCACTCACCTCATGACTGGGTCTGCTGGGGAGGAGAGGAAGGAGGAATTGGTGACGCCAATCGAGATCACTTTCACCGCCTGCTCACCTTGAGCGCCAATCGATCCTTGGGGGTGGGCAAAAGAGGAGCGGAATTTTTCGGTTACTTTGGCAAACTCTAGACTCGGACTCACCCTTTCAACCACACTCACACTCACACTCACACTCACACTCACACTCACACTTCGACTCGATCCCTTCTGATCCGTTTCGATACGCATCAAGCCATTTCATGAGTTGTTGTCGATTGCACCTTTGGAGGCACAGAAGGGAAGAAAGTAGCCGGAAGCCTCCTACTTTCTCTCATCTCGTCTTATCAAAGCTCCATATTGATGAGAGGAGAGGAATGAACCTCTGGCCATGGGATGTATCTAAGGAGGAGAGCAAGAAAAATCAAGAGTGAAGAAAACATCCATCAAACCCTTGAGACTTCCTCAACGGCAGAGTGCAGCTTGAGAATAGACTGAAATGGAGACGTCAAACTCGATACCTGGGCTTGTCATGAGAGAGAGAGAGAGATTCTCCACCACCGAGCAACGTCACCAGGTCAGAGTGCCTCTGCTTGTGACCCCTTTGCCCTTTTCCAATTTGAGATTTTTCCACTCACCACCTCTGTTCTTCATACTCAAACCTGGGATCTCTCTCTGTGCTGCAGAGTAGAAGCGGGTCAACCCGAGACCGGAAGCTGAACCCTGACGATCGCATCGCGTATCATGTTCAGACCTCCGTCCACATGAGGCGGCAAAGAAAGCAGGTGGGAAAATAAGCCTGAGGAAGGTAGATGAAGGTGGAGGCCCAAGTCGAGCTACGGCGTATGAGCGAAAAGGTTTGGAATCAGAGCCATGGTGGTCCCTCTTTCATTCCCCCACCTTGATGGTCCCAAACGTCGCCACGCGAGTCGGATTTCGCATCACAACGTGAATCGGTTCACAATCGAATATTGATCCTGATCTTTGGGTGAATGCTTCTTCAGATTCACAGTCATGGGTTATCTGGGATCCTCCTTCCAGTCATTCCCGTCTTCAGAAGAGAGAGAAAAAACAGATACAAGACGAATACTGGGGTTTAGGAGCCACGGGTACCAAGGCGACCCTTTTCAGCTCTACTGTACCGACTTTGACACTTTTTGAGCGAGAGAATAGAAGGATAGGAAGACGAGAAGGAAAAAAAAGGAAATCTCCGTTCCATTCACCTTCCCCTCCCTTCCTCATTTCTTGCGAGTCGAATGCAAGGATGAAATTGCATATCCTCCCTCCGTTCTTAGAACTTGCAGTAGTCGTTCTTTTGGTTGCTGGTAAGCTTGACTGGCTCTTCGTCGTTGTCGGTCGTGCCCTGGTAAGTGTCGCAGTAGCTGGTGACGCTGGAAGCCGTGACACCAGAGATGGTGGCTGTGTCCCCGTAGTTGGAGTTGATGCCAGCCAAGAGCTTGACGCTGCTCGCGATGATGTCCTTGATCACCACGGTCCTCTTGTACTGGGTCGAACAGTTACCGCAGCTGAAAGGGGGTAACAGAGGAAAGGATGTGAAAGAGAGAGAGGGGGGGGGGGGGGAAGAGAGAGAGAGAAATCCACGGGAAGGGACAACAGGCTCAGGAATGGGAACGCTTTGCACCACCAACCTCTGAATCTTGCAAAGGCCGAGACTCACCTGCGGTAAAGCTTTCCAGAGTTCTGAACACAAAAGTCCTGGATGGTCACTGTGCCACCTCCGTTGTGTTGGACAACCTGGAGGGTTGAGCGCGGGATCGAAGAAAAAGAAGAGGAGGTTCAGATCGGTTGTCTCGAGGTCAGACGAAAGAATCGCCCCTCCATCAACGCTAGATTTCTCAAGGTGCGGGAAGGAATCCAAATCTCCTCTTTCTCTTCCATTTCTTTTCCTCCTCACCTTGTCGCTAGCGCCCTTGGCACCACCTCCCTTGATGACCGTGCTCTTTCCGCTACCCTGCTTGAGGGTGATGGCGTCCTCGCAGACGTCCTCGAACCAGATGTTGGTCAAGGTGCAAGCGCCCTTGCAGTGGACGCCTTCGGCCTGGTTGGCTCCGATGATGCAGTTGGAGAGGCTGGCACCCTCCTCCAAGAGGAAGACGGCGTCAGAGTCACCACCCTCAGTCTGTCCGCTGCAGGCTCCAGAGCCCCTGTCGTATCGTACGTTTCCGCAGTCGAACGATTTCCCGGCGGCGACGGTCTGGACTGCGCTAAGAGACTTGGTAGAGCCTGGCGTGGGGAAGGTGCAGGTCGCTGCCCTCTCTTCCAGAACGGCAGCCTGGATATGGTAGGCCATGGCCGATGCGAGGAAGAAGGAGATGAGACTGGGGCACTTCATTTTGAGGGAATTTTTCCTTTTCTTTTCTTTTCTTTTCTTTTGTTTTCCTTTCCTTCGTTTTTTAGACTCGAAAGAAACGAGAAGACCTGGTGATTCTTCTTTGGAGGAGGAGGAGGAGGAACCTGAATGAAGGGCTAGGGCCTAAGGGATCGCCTGCTTGATTCTTTGAGGGGGATGGTGAGATGCTTCCTTCCCTCCCAGAACGAGGCGAGCGTCGTCTCTTTTTAAAACTTTTTCAAAGTCGAGGACAGGACAGGGATGGGTACGTTCCTGCTCTTCCTTGGGTTCAAAGTCGAGGACAGGACAGGGATGGGTACGTTCCTGCTCTTCCTTGGGAAGCACCTGAACCCCTTGCTCAGCTTCAAGTTCCTTTCTCTGCATGCTCTTCAAGGTGGAGAGTGAAAGTTTCTTTTCTTTTGCTGAGGAATTCTCTTCCATTCTCGTCCCCACGGCAACGAGCTCTGCACCTCGTATCATGGGATCTGATCATGCAGTAGGGAAAAAAAAATGGGCTGAGAGAAGCTTGCCCCCACCCACCTCTCCCCCGATGAAAGTGGAAAAGATCATTCCAGCACACAGTCCTGGCTCGGAGGGTTCGTACCATTCCTTCTCCGGGATGGGAGAGACTCTGGTTTTGGGGGTGGGGGGGGGGGGGG